>UXGD01007294.1:0-11169 GCA_900474315.1 Torymus auratus | reverse complement strand
CTAGAATATAATATTTTCCCATGTATAAATAGTTATTTTTCGTCGAGAATAGCAAGATAATCATGGTGTGACGTTTTCAATTTCAAAATTGGCCAACGGCTCGCCAACCGTTAGTTAACATTTTTAGCAGGGTGTATATACAAAGAATTTACTATTTTTAATTCATTAAAAAATTATATGGTCTACTTGTAAAAATAATTTACAATCTTATGCATAGTATGTTATTCTTGATGCTTCCTAAGCTCAAATAAAATTAAACATGAGAGTTTAATCTTTTTAATTTGAATATAGATACTTTGAAAAACTACCAGAAACGAATATACATGTATACATAAATATAGGTCAAGAGAACCGTAAGGGGCCATCACAGTCACGCAGTACAAACAATCTCTCAAGTACCTTTTCGCATAGAACAAACGCACGTTCCGGCGCACTCGAAAGAACTGCCAAATTCCCCTCCAAATAAACACCGAGAAAAAGAGTACCAGCCGCACGGCATCGGCTATATACCTCTTCTCTTCCATCCGCTCCTGCCTCTTTTTTTCAAACCGAGCGCGGGCCAAAGCATTGAGCTTTGACGATTGGTGGACCGACGTTTCGCCTCGACGGTATAAAAGACGCGAGTCTCTGAATGGTGTGTATATATACCTTCCCTTCTCGAACCACGAAACAAAGCTCTCGCGCGTAACGCAGTGCGTGCGCACGCGGCACTCATCCCCGCAGAGGAGGTCGTGCATTATGCACGTGCACGCGCGCTGTATACCGGTGCGCAGTACAGTCTCTCCCTCCAGTCCTCACTTTTCGGCTCGGAGTAGGGGAGAGGAGGACGGAAAGCGCGCAGAGCAGCGAAACTTCGTCGTGTATGCACCTACGGGTCATCGGCATAGTTATGCGAATGCGCGCGCGCGCGGGGGCTTTCCGGGTCAGTAGCTCAGAACGAAGTTACCCTCTGCGTGTGTATATACAGCAGCAGTGGAGGCCCGATCGAACGCACCCCAGTGTATTGCGTTTCCACCACGCGTTCTATGTGTGCGCGTGCCTGTCTCGCTCCACTTTTTTTCTAGCCTCGGATTTCTTTGCCCTCGCGTGGTTTCGCTCCGCGGATTATATGGAGCGCTGCCGCGGCCGAAACGCGATAGCGTTGGGGGTTATGGTTTTGGCTATTGGTTTTTACGTGAACGCGCGAGCTGCCGAAGAGATTTTGCGGCGCGCGTTGCAGTGGGGGAGGGAGTCTGGCAAGCTGCGACATGGAGCTTTTCAGAGGAGAATGCGGGGCTTACATCTTTGTTTAGAAGCCGAATGGAAAATATTGGCTGTCATAGGATATTTTTGATTTTTTTTCTATGGTGGGCAAAAGATATCGTTAGTGTTGGAGAAATGTGTATTGGTAAATCGTTGAAATCATTTTTTATTGTAGCTACTGCTATAGGTCTTATTATAGAGTTGATAAGAATTGTTGTTCAAAGTACTTATTTTAGTGAAAAACTATATTGTTGCGACTGAAATATCGAGTAATATTATATGGGTAGGATAGTAACATCTATATACATATTTCTCTTACTATTGAACGTATAGAAGAAGGTAGAAGAAAAATAAAACAATATTATGGATAGCGGAGCTGTTACAGATGTATTAACTTTATTGATTATATCACTGCCATTATAGTAGTATTGCAAATAGAAGGAAAATTACACACACAATATCTTATGTCTGACTAAACTTACATCTTATTCCTTATATTGTACTTTATGCGATTTAAAAAAAAAAAGTAGTAATGACAATGGCTGTATACATAAATTTTAATGTTTTCTAGGATACTATAAATCAAAATTACTGTTATAGTCACGTTGTCTAAAAAAAACCCTTCCAACGATAAAAAATTCAAACAATGAAAAATCATCGAATATTTTATCAACATCATGAAATTAATTCTGTGGTCAAGCCCATAATAAAATGCCTTAATTTCGTAATCTGCTTATTTCTCGGACCTTTTAGAGAAAGCACCGGGAAAGCCTATAATACCACTGTGATGTTCTAATAAGAAATATTGCTTAAAGTACCGAATGTATAGTCGCCCATTCGTTTCTCCGCGGTAAGATAGAAATAGTATAGAGATTAAAAAACAAGCATGAATTAATCTCATGGTTTCATTAAAGTAATATAACTGAATTAATTATTGTTAGGTATTAATTAAACAATACTATTTTTCAATACCCGAAAAATTGTTTGTCTTTCATGATAAAATATCTACAAACTTCAAAGCGTGGCAGCTTTTGAAGCCATATTAGGTGTTCAAACATATATAACATGTTTGCATCGTAAAAATTAATGCATCGAAAATGATATACACGCAAACAAGTCAATATTGGTTTTTTGCGGGTTTTATCGGTCATCAGTGATTCCAACATTTTTTATTACATCAAGTAAATCTACCGAATATTGTTGCGATCCATTGCATCCATAGTTGTTTATTTTAACAAAATATTGTAACATCAAAAATTGAAAGTATTAAATCGAGTTTGGAAAATTTTAGCGCACGAATAATTCAGCTTGTAAACCAAACCCCGCAGAGTCCTCTCGTAACTTTACAATATAAATTCATGGCTTTTTTTTCGAACGCACACTATAACGTGGCAAAAAATTTTCGTTACCCTGCTTTTACAT
This sequence comes from Torymus auratus, assembly GCA_900474315.1. Lineage (NCBI taxonomy): Eukaryota > Metazoa > Arthropoda > Insecta > Hymenoptera > Torymidae > Torymus > Torymus auratus. The sequence goes on along the minus strand of UXGD01007294.1, from coordinate 8,505 downwards.
TTTCTCGTCCTATGTCATCACGTACAAACGTACTGGCGACCAACTTTTCCAAGTGCCGTTATTAACTTTGCAGTTAAATCGACTGCAATTGTGCTTTCTCCGTCTCCCTCTTTGGTACGTGAATCCGCCGAACGGCACGTCCGACTCCACCCCTCAGCGCACACAGACTCTCAAATTTTCTCATAGACTCTCGCAAACCTACGGTCCCACACATACACACACAGACGTAAACTCTCACGACAAAGACGCGCCAACATATAGAGAGAGAGAGAGAGACCGCGCAACGTCGTTTAAATAGATACTCACTATGTATTAACTTACGACGATAAATTCGAACTGGAAAACGGAGGCATTGAAACTTTATGGCCTGAGCCGCCGCCGCCACCGCCGTCGCCTCTGACTCTCCGCAGTGCTGCAGGATATTCGACGTACAAGCTTAGCCAAGCGCTGCAGCAGCAGCAGCAGCAGCACGTGCCTTAACTGCTCATATAACTCCGGAATTCGATTACAAAAAGAGACTCGGAGAGACTCTACTCTACACACACACATGCGCGCGCTTAATCCCTACGGCCGCCACGGTCGCGCGCAGCCGCTGCGATCCCTTGTACTACTTTCCTCGTTACGCGACATGGATTTCACGCGCGCGTCTCTGTGCGGGAGTTTCTACCGCGTCCTTTGGCCCGGCCTCCGGGATAACAAAGGGGGATTACTGCATTATGGAAAAGTTGGCCAGAGGTAAGAACAATCGGCTTTTTTTACACGGGAGTACTTCCGACTACTGCTCATGGCTATAGTCCTCTGCGCGTGGCTGTGTCCTACTGATAAATTGCTTGCGGATGCATGTGAATTCGCGTTTCTCCGAAATTCAAGCGCAGATATTTGTAGAATGAATGTGAATTATGATAACGAAGTGTTAATGAATATCGAAAAGATTTTACTGTAATGTCAGGTTTTTTACGGAAGTATGGTCGTGGCTTCTCACACCAAAATCAACTGAAAAAAAAGAATTTAGTTTAAATAATATACAATATATATACACTATAAATATATACTATTTGTTATTGAATGGTCCGAGATATAATCTGTATTAGCCCTATTTTACTCAGAGATATAGCATTTTCAATTTTTTGGCATTGGCGCAACTTTTTGAGGAAACCACTCCATGGTTTTTCATGGTACAAGGCCTAAATTACTTCATAAAATCTAATATTTTCAACTCTTTGTGTCATAACTGCACGAATTTCAAGTAATTCAGGCCTTCTCCCGTGAAAATCCATGGAACAGTTTTCTTAAAAGTTCCACCAATGCCAAACAATTGAAAATGCTGCAAAAAAAAGTTATGCTGACTGTAAAAATATTGTCAGTTTACGAGAAATCTATGTACAGAAACTAGTTCAAACTAGTGGGAATGTTGGCGCTGGCCTTCTCGAACCCATCTACGTGTACTTAGGTCAAATATAACGAGTGTCATAAATATGAATTAGTGAAAGAGCATTATAAAGAATTACAACGCATCCTTATACCGATATACTTATGAAAAATTCATTAAAGCTGAACTGACAAACAACTTCTTAAGATCGCCTTCGTTATTGCGAATAAAACTTTTGAACTCTTGAAAAATATACTGCTATTACCTCTCTCGCACATTCGCATTTTCCACGCTCGCGCCATCACATTTTCTCCCTTCCTCTTCTTCCTTTCGCAATTGTCTTTTCGCATTACGTGCCCCCTCAGCGCGTTTCGCGATTTCTCTTATTACAACGCGTGTGCCGCTCTAATAACCTTCATCATCTGCGAATCTTTATCCCCCTTCCTCGGTGTGTACAACATCATCCACTTCCGCTGGCCTTTTAATTGCGATACTCGCCGAAAAAGCGCGGCGCGCACCATAAAAGATAAGGAGGAAACGGAAGCGAGCTCGGTCGAGTCGCTGTAAAGCGAGAGGAACTTTTTACTGTCCCCGCCAATTTCCGCGAAGCGCGCGAAAGCATATATATATATATAGTCGCCGGGGGGCGCGCGTCCGTCCGTCCGCTAATTAACGCCGGCGCTTTGACGCGCTGCCGCGGGACGATGAAGAACGAATTGTGTGCCGCGACGCTTTCTCGCGCGTGAATTTCGCGTGATAATTTTCGACTGTAACGAACGTTTGCCTGTGTGTGGGTGTCGCGGGTAACGAGGACGAAGGAAGGCAGACTGACTGCACGCTCGCGATGACGAGGGAGAAACTAAGCGTACGGCATGTGAAGAACAAAGAAGATAATTGAGCGGGCCTGCGCATATTAGGGATAATAAAGTCGCGCTCTAAGCGCAGCCGAGAGGACGAGAGAGAGAGATAGTGTGTGAAACAATAGAATTTTGGCAGAAATGCTCATGTGGCAGTGCAGGTGATTTTGATAAGTAGGGATTCCGTTTCTGATACGTTGTATGTTTTATACGGAGAATTCTAGTTTAACTAGAGTAGAATATCGTTTAAACTAATGCTCCAGCTTTAATTTATCACGAGAATAAAAATTTTAAAGTAAGCTGTATTCCGTAAATTAAAAAAATAACTCTTCACGAAAAGTTTGATGTGCCTTCTGCTTACTAAGGAAAGGTATATACATTTTCAAGCTTAATAACTATAGTAGAGCTTAATCCTTTTTAAGTTGGATCCATTGCATTCCAAATGCAAAGCTTAATGTTCCTCTAATGCGATACTGGTTTCAATACAAGTTTGTCACATAGTTGGCCACTCAAAATACCAACAGCACGAGTACTAACTTAAATGATTGCCTGAATGAAACGCATATTTCGCATATCGAAACTACGAATTTAGACATTATAAGCTTCTGGCACAAGTTGAAATTACTTAATGCGTCAACTTTAATTGAAAGTAAATACACCAATAAATAACTCAATCAAATTCATTCCGATATGGTGTCGTCATCATGTAATTTACGATATCTAAAAATGTCATATTTTTTTAGTTAATTATAAAAAAATGTCTTTCAACTATATAACAGTAACTATAGGAATACAATGCATTCATTCGGCTTTTCTTTTATTTTTCTAATACTCAAACAATCTCAATAAAAAGATAATAAAGCATCTATCGTTCAGAGTAAAGACGAATACTTAAAAATAGCAGTCCAACATGGAATATCACCAATAAATCGTCTCTAGATAAACAACTTTGTCAAAAAACTTTTACCCTTCACTTCCCTATTCCCACAAAACAGCAGCAAAACAGGTGTTTTAAATCACGGCGTCACGGCAATCACTTACACACTCTCCCTCACAAATCTATTAACACAATACATTACGCGGACTCGGCATAAATCGGCGATCCCTGGATGGCAGCTGGAAAAACACGAACCGCGCAGCAACACACACGCGCTGCTCGGAAGAATCGTATTCCGCTCCCACCCCCAAATCCAATTCCCCAAAGTTAATCCCCAAACGAGCGTCAGCAGCGGAACTACCGCGCTCCTCGAGTTCCTGCCGACTCGTAACGAACGTTTGCGGCCTCATCGACTGCGCGCGCGTATGTATACACGGTTGTGTAAAAACCTCCTCTCTCGCGCGCACACCCTCACTTGGTCTTGCGCGCAAAGTTGACCAAATTGGTGTCCAGTGGCTGCGCCGGAGCGTCAAATGCACGCGACACGGCCAAGAGCGAGACACGAGAGTTTACGGGAAAGTTTGCCCTACTCGACGCGGTCCGCGAGCTTTCTCTGTGTGGCTGTGTGCGCGCAGAAACACACGAGGAGGTATACGAATCGACAGGGGTTGGGAGCGTGTATATCTGTCGTAGACGAGAGGATGTGACGTTGGGAAAAAAAGTCGGTGCATAGGGTATAGGCGTGCGTGACGGAGCCTCGGTTGCTCGTGTAAAGATCGTGTTGAGCATGCATGTGTATATGTTTAATGTGCGATTCCCGTTGGCGTGCATGTATATGCCCACTGCGGGTATTTCTTGCGTCGAACTTTCGAACCCCTCGGGGTGATGGTCGTCGCGTCGCGTCTTGGGACTTGAAAGGGGATGCATCGAGTGTGTCGCGCGGGCAAACTGGGCCACAGCTTTTTATAGTCGGTCCACCGGGGAGATTAGCCGACGTCGCCGCGCGGTCGATTAATTATTATCAATGGCCGCAGATTGATATTTCCACATCAATCATATACATTAAGACGGCGCGCAAAGTGGCAAGTATTGATAAAGCACAGTTGGGTAATATCTTCCGGTGGGATCGCTTGGTTCTCGCGTGGGAGACTGAGGCTTTTAATGAATTTGGATTTTATGAATGATGGCACCGTGCTTCTTTTTAATAATATGTCTTTTTACTTTGCATAATAGGTAATGAACCGGTTCTTATATGCGTTTAATTGTTCGTTTAAGAAAAAGTTGCGCGCTGAATCGCTTTATATACCGCGGGAGTGAAATGTAATATGTAAAGGGCTCTCTCGCGTATTACTCGAAAATGTAAATTTTAACAGAAGTACTGCCCCGCAAAGTATAATAAAAGTTGGTGAAAGGGGAGCTCAAAGAATGAGGAGACAAGCCGTGGTGTAATTAAATCAGAGGAAAGAGAGAGAGAGAGAGGAGAAAAAACAAGGAGGACTGAAAAGGTTTATGTACACGAGAAGAAAATAAAGTATACGTACCAGACAATGACGTTAACTACGAATGGTGCTAAAAGGAATGTCGAAAATGTAACTGAGATAAGAAAAGAACAAAATTAAAGATTAGTGAAGTAGACATTTTAGGGATTATGGGTTCGACTGATCTTTCGGTTCATTGTCTCACATCAAAAATATAAAAACTCTCTGATCTAGCAGATTTTAAAATTATAATTTTTCTTATCTTATATGAAAACATCGTTTGTACAATAGCCAAGTTACCGTGTCAATGAAATCAAACTTTACTGATTCAGTTCGAAAGTAGATTAGCATCAGTAACGACCGATACTTTTCTCTTCAATACACAACACATTAATTCTATCGGTGATCAATTTCGGAGTCAAAGATGAGGGGAAAAAACGTAGGCAGCCCTATTCGCAAGAACAAGCGAAGAGCCGTCACAGCGGGCGTAAAGAAACAAAGAAGAACGTGATAAAGAACGACGCCCCCGAGTTAAGAACGTGGGAAAAGAGCGATAAAAACGCGAAGGAACGCAACAGTCGTAAAAAAAAGAACGTAGAGACAAAAGAAAGTAGCAGACGTGCGCACAAAAATGGAAAGTTCGAAAAGTCAAAGGGGGCTGTTATGTAGCGACGCAGAACTAACGCAGGGAGAGAGATGAAAGGAGATGGCTGAGAGGGAATAATAAAAAAAGCCGCTAATAGTTCGAAAGTTCAGCAACAGCCTTTCTCTCTCTCTTGCTCTCTGCGCAGGCGCCTGACCTGGACGAGCAGTATTACGTGCTGATAGTTTAATTCCGTTATTATGCTCTCCACGAGGTCCCGCGGGATTACCCGATCATCTTCCCGGAATCCCGAAAATCCCCCGTCCGTTTCGCCCGTTCACTCCCCCCCTCGCGCGTGCGCGCTAGCTAGCTCGTTCGCTCCCTCGTCGTTCCTTCCCTTTTTCGTCTTCTCCCTTTTTTTTCTAACTCGAGCTGCTGCTGCTCGTCGCTCTCAAGGAGGTAGCTCTCTCTCTCTCTTTCTTTCTTTCTTGGCTCTTCGTTTAAAAGATTCAGCGCGTCGTCCCCACGTACAGCACGATTGAAAAACTTGAGGCCGTTTCAGGCTGCGTGACGACGTGGGTTAGGCTCGATAATGCTCGCCGGGCTTTTACATGGAAAGCGTTGATTATCGCCTTTGCCCTTTATTGAAAATCGCTGCCGTATTGCCTTACCTCGTAAAATACATTTCGGATAACGTTATTTGAAATATTTATTCATGGGTTAGCAGGATTTTGAAAGTAGGTGTTTTGCCGGAACGTTTGGAGACATTTTCATCCCGGATTCATTATATTATACTTCAAACCCTTTTCTGAAAATGAGTGTTATCTGAAGTCTAATTAACGAAAATGGATTTTCCAATTCAATGATCCTCGTCGAAGGGTTCTCCTTGCAACATTGAACGGGAATGTGAAATGTTTAGCGATTTTCAGCAAATAAGGTATTGCAGATGAAAGAACACACCAAATATTTGCAGCATGATTAGTTTCTTTTTCCACATTAAATCTACAAAGTGAACGTATACATATTCTTCATAGTTCGTATGGCACGCCTCGCATCTATGTATTTTTAGGTTATTGTAAAGTAACTATTGAGAAAATAATGAAAACGAAATTGCGGTACGAGAAAAATGTCAATATGTAAAACTTTAATCCCTTGTCCCTTTGAGACAACAATGTCGCTAGTGCAATTAACAGAGACATCCTGGTACAGAACAATCACGTGGAATAGACAGTTAGATAAAAGAGCATCGTTCCAAAATCATACCGTTGACCTATTACACGTTGAGATTCGCTGGAACTAACTGAGTTGTTAGCCTGTGAACCTTTTATCTAGGCTGGTTTTTCTACGAACTCACTGCGGCAATAGCGAAGAAAAGGGACAGAAGAGCAATTTTCATCAGCTATTTAGTTACTCTTCGCTCTTGTATGACCAATTACTATTTCTCGGACATCTGTCCAATTACAAATTCATTTGTCAGCCTGTGTAGGTACGTTTAGCAGTGTTCAAATGTTGTTTTAGTACAATCAGTATTCTATGTATTGTTAGGTCTTATCTACGACTAGAAATACCGTGTTATAATGGCGCCGTCCAGAGAAACTTTGTTTCAGCCAATTCCACTGGCCTAATTAATGTGTCTGCACGAGAAGCTTGCACTCGATGATAGTATTTAAAAAAGCTTATGTAAACTATCGTTTTTTTATTGCTCAATAATCAGCGGATCCCTTAAATGATGCCTCTTTGTTCAAGAATGTGATATAAATGTATCTTAAAAATCATCTGAACTATGTGTAAAGAAAATATTTTGTAATGAAAAACTTTAGCAAGAAAGAAAGATACATGTGGTTTAATTCTTCAATACGTTCATCTGAACAAGTAGAAAAATATTCTTTATAAGTCTTTTCCACCTAAAAGTAAGATGAAGAACAATTTAAGTCTTTCTTACAGTACTTGAGTTGGGCACTTATGCCCCTACTAGCCGTTTACTAAAAGAAGTAAAAGAAATAACAATCAAGTATTTCGATAATAAAACAAATTAATAATCAATTGCGAATTATATACTATTTCCCAGTACAATGTAAATCTAAAAATGATTATATGTGAAAAATGGTCCACTGGTACAAATAAGTGAAAAAATTGACTATTCACTGTATAGAATGAGCAAAATTGTTCACTTATTCGTACCAGTGAATGATTTTCCACATACATTCAGTTTTAGAGATTAAGATTTTAAGTACTCCTACACACAAACTATCAAACATATAAAATATACATAAAGTGTTTATGAATAATGCTTAAAAAAGGACAAGTCGAATAACATGTCGAAAAAAAATTTTTCTGCTTCCAGACAACGTGCCTAACAGAACTGCCGGACGTGGCGCCGTGCAACGGTACCGTGCGGCTGCCGCCCCCGTGCGAGGACTCGCCGAGCAGCGGCAGCAGCGGCAAGGATCGCCGCGACGAGGGCCCTCGGCGCAAGTGCCGCGTCCTCGCTCCGATCCTCCTCGTCGTCGCGGCGCTACTCCTCGGCGGGCTCTGCCTGCCGCTGCTCCTACAAACCGCCCCCGCCACGCACCAGCAGCGGCTGGACGTGATCAGGCGGATTCTCACTGAAGTGCCTCTGATCGACGGGTGAGTTCAGTCTCCTTATCCTTTGCCCAGCACCGACAAAGACATCCCCCTCCCTTTCTCTAAGTTAATACTCGCTCTTCATTGCGACTGGTCGTCGATGGGAGTATTCCAGGAGCGTGCAGGGCTTCTCTCGTCCTACCCCCCGGGGACGGCCACGCTTTGAGATGTGCTCGCTGAGAGCCGACTTGGGAGATTCGCTTGTCGAATGAAAATTGCTTCGGCGAATTAAATTGCTTGCTCGCGAGTGCGCTCTACTGTTAGTTAGCGTAGAATAGCGATGATGTTGCCGATTGATTTGATTATTTGTTTCACTAATTAATTGCGGGCTTGATTGGTGGAGGATAAGTGATACATATAGATGGGAATGGATTTCGGTTTGAATTAGTAGATTAAAAATTGTACTGGGGATATTTGTAGTATATGCTTGAATATCGATATGTTTACAGTAAAATTTAGTATATTTTTAGCAGAAATTAAAAGAACGTTATTCTGGGCTTTAGAACTAACTAAAACTTTTAAACTAGTACAACATCGTTTACGATGGGAAATGAGGATTTTCAATTAAGCCACTGTGAAAAAAATTAATTGGAAAAATAACGATTTGAAATAAAATCATTTTTTTTTTATAAAAAATCATCATTAAGTTGAATTGAAATAGAAATACTAAAATTTTTATTTTTTTGTTATATAGAACATTTTTAATTGCATATACC
>UXGD01007293.1:0-11170 GCA_900474315.1 Torymus auratus | reverse complement strand
ATAAAATAGTTGATACAAATATTCAATGCAATCGAGTATATCCGATATTTTCCCGTATCTTTCGTTATGAATTTTTACTTTTTGATTTTCTCTTATATTCGGTTCACTCATCCCGACCATTCTCAAACTCCATTACAAACAAACATGAGCAAATTTTAAAAACTTTCAAACAATTCAAAATTCAATGTTAAAATCGCTGCACCTGACATCCAATGTAACAACCGTATCATTCAACACAGAGAAATCGCGCATTTCCGCTAACAAAGAACCGTTAATTAAAAAACTCGATATTCCATTTGGCGCTGCAGAGAAAAAAAAATCGCACTGCCCGTTCCACCCCGTTACACCTGACCACCAACACATATAGTAACCACCGAGCACCCTCTCAATAATTTTTGCCTCACCACGCGCGCATATCTGAAAATCCCCGTATACACACTGGCCATTTAATCCCCTCAAACACGTGTTATGCGCGCTGCAGCAGCAGCCCCTACTAAAATTCTCCCCCCGCACGCTCTTGACGCGAGTTCATTTCGCAGCGCGCACGACAATGCCAGAAAGCTCCCGTACAACAAAAGCCGCCGCCCCCTCGCGTATAATATACCTACAGCATGTATGTGCGCTCGCCTGTATATGCGAATGCTGCCATCGCGTATCCGATACGACATGGCAGCAGTGGTGGAATTTTTCAATCTCGTGTAAGCAGGCGAACTCCTCGCTTCTCCTTTTCAGCCCAGATCCATCTTCTAGATTATCTTTCTCTTGCGAGAGCTGGAGCATATCATGTACGTATATGTACGTAGTGCGCTAATTTCAATATTTTTCTTCTTGCGCGTACAAAGGGACCGAGAGCTGCTGCTGCTGCTTCTTTTTCTAATGCCAGCGGCCTTGCGGATGAGAATTCAGAGCGCTCGAAGCGGAGTAGTATATAGGCTTTTGTCGCGGTGAGAGATTAAAAGTGCGCGGGTTAATCTTGGTAAAATTTTGTGTTTCTAAGAGGAGCTGCTGGTGTTGTTGTTTGGGTAGATTAGCCAAGTGGGTCATTAATAATGTATCTCGATCTCGGTTGTGGTATGGGGAGAGTGGAGAGGGCTTGTTGTAGTTGTTGTTGTTTGAGAACGATATCGCGCGGGTTATTAGAGCTCGTATAATTGCCACGGTGCAGTTGATTTAATGCATGTGGAGGTGTATATACACCCATCTTCGCGTCCTAAACAAACAGTATCAAGTGCCCCGTTAGCTCCCCTCCTCTCCGATCTCCTAGAATAAGAAGTGCGGATGTTGTCGGTCCGCTAGATGTATGGGATAGATGAGTAAACTGGTGTTTTAATAATTTATCGTGTGAGATGAGGTATAGTGTTTGCATGGTATAGGGCAGGTGCATACAAAAAATAATTTTTTGTTTGCACCTGTATGTTTTAGAGACTAGACCAACATGGTCCTATTTAGAGCCTCCCTAAACGCGAATCCGGGGTCAAACTTGCTTTTCCATTTCATAGAGAATTTTGAAATTCCTGGTAACATAAGAATTGTTAGATATCTTAAGAAGAAAGTCTAAATATTTTTGTTATGAATTTTTTCAACGAAATAATGTGTAGAATTGTTTGATCCCTTTGAAATCTATTTTGGATCATCTTTCTACGATTTTTGATCTCCAAAATGTATAAGTATATCAATTATGAAGAAGAATTAAGAAATTTTGATTTCAAGCAGTACTTATACAAGTTTTCTAAATTCACACATTTATAATCGTAGAGAGAAACCAAAAATCGTAAATGGATGATCCAAACTGGGGTTTGAAGGGGTCAAACAGTTCAATATTATATTGTTGAATAAATTGATAAAAAAAAAAAATTTTTAACTTTGTTTTTCAAGATATCTCACAAATCTTATTAATCAAATATCTTGCACTCAGAAAACGATCAGAAAACAAAAACGAGGAGGCATATCTTACCTTGACACGGGAGGATCATTTTTCTGAGTGTAAAATCACGTTTAGGAGCAATTTTGATTCAGGATTCGTGTTTAGAAGGCCGCAATAAATGGGAATAAGATGGTCTTGTCTCTAAAACATACCATTTTTTTTTTCATTTTTTTTAGTGCGGTGTTATCTATATCATTACTTGCGAACTGCAAGACATACCCTTTTACAAGGATAATGTTACATATTAAAAACAATAAGAACAACACTATATAACAGTAAAAACAAATAAAAAAATCCCCGATAAAAGAATTACTAACTTTCTACACATCCTTCCAACCGGCAATAATAAAACTTCAAAAAGCAACAACTATTTTCCAGGCCAATATCCACAGACATCACTCGATCAAAAACACACCAGCGCGCACCAAGCCAACTGAGATCAAACCGCATCCAGCCAACCCTAAACGGCGACCACGCCACGAATTCCCCAGCAGCAGCAGCAGCAGCACCTCGACTCTTACAAATCAATCGTCCAGCGTTCCGCAACCCTGATTCTCCAGCAAAACCCAAGCCACCCTGTCTCTCTCTCTCCTAATTCACCTGTCGATCATTCCACCTCCCCGACTACACTGCCGCTTGCCTCTTGCTCGCCGCGTCCGCGCGCGCAACCGAGCGTGTCCATTCATCCAGCGTCCGACATCCTCTCTCTCCCTTTCCTCTGGACAGCCTTCGAATAAAGGCCGCGCGTCTGCGGATGATGCATCCTTTCCGAAAGCAACAGCAGCAGCAGCCCCAACGGTACCACCTCTCTCTCTCTCACGGGGGTTAAACCGGAGAAACAAAGCAACGGCGGCGAGCTTTGATTACGGGACGTTAATTAATTTCATCAATTACACTTACACCACAAGCGAGATTCGCGCGGAAATAGCTTTGAGCGCGAATTCACGGAGGTCTGGCTGCTAGCTGTGCAGTGATGGCGATTCGGTTCGCTGGCCATTCCCTCGGCGGCGTCGTCGTCCTTTCAGAGCCAGAGAGAGAGAGAGAGAGCTTGCGGATAGATCGCTGTGTTGTTCATGTGATGCGCGGCGTTTGGTTGTTGCCCAGTCGCTGGTGACGCGGTTTTTTTTTGTGAGGATGGGAGTAACAAAGTTCCACCGGGATTTTCAACGTTGGCCGTGCGTGGGATCGTAGCCCAGCAGGTGCGCATGTATAAAGGGAATGAATGCGAAAATGAATTCGTCGTGGGTCATGGACGGGGCTGTAGTAAATGTAATTTGACCGTTATGATGTTAAGCCTGCGGTAAAGCCGTATAGGTGGAGAGGATGTAAGCTCGCTGGTGTAATGGCAAATTAATCAGCGTTACATTGGACGAAGTACAGAATGTTACAATAAACTCTCATGGCAAAATAAGTGTCAGATTGTAGTTGTCTAAATATTCTTTTATGCAGTGTCATTATACATTTAACTTGCAACAATAATAATATAAACACCATATAAAGCTCCAACAGAGAGCGGATTTACGTATAACTTGGCATATTATTATCGAAACGAAATCTGTGCCCAACATACACAATTCAAACCCGTCCTTTATTATATCGCAGCAAAATATTTGTCCCAAACTAACACTACAACCTGAACCTCCGCCGACTGACCATTATATGTATATAACAAGAGTCGACAACCTCTCTCTCTCGTCTCGAATATCTCTTTGCTCTCTATATCTCAACCAGCACCGTGGCGGCAGAGCATCGCCGACGACAACGACGACGACAACAACAGCATGTCTCGTCGACACGAAACGAACAGCAGCCGCCTATTACCGGTCGCGCGTATCTAAACCTCTCACTATAATATAACTGGCTTTCCACGCGCGGCGCACAATGGCCGCGATATCGCACCCGCGTAAATACGGCCGACCGAGAGAGTGATGCGCGCGTGCAGGCGCGGCGGGCATAAGTTACTGGAAGCGCTGTGAATTCGCTCCGACTTCCGACGCGAGGAGTGAGTGAGAGAGACAGAGAGACGGGATATCTTTGCCCGTGCGGTTGCGGTGTGAGTGTGCGAGTCGTATGCGCCGTTGTGGCTTTGTTTGACGGAGCAGCGCCGGACGTATGTGTGTGTTTGTGTGATTCGGGGTCGACGAAGTTTTACGACAGTTTGGTTGGTTTGGGTTGGTTCTGCGGGTGGTGAATCGGTGAATGAATGGAAAATCGGGTCAAGTTTGGGTTTGAAAAAATCGTGGAATTTATGCTTGTTAGAACTGATTTTTGTTGCTGTTAGGTTATTGATTGCTGAGGTAGGATTAGGATACCGTTGAAACGGTGCGCATTTCTTTGAGTAAATAATGGTCATGATATAATAATTATTATATTCCAACTTTATATATTTTATTTGATTAAAATTTTGTCTCCTTATTTAGATGAGAGAATTGGGTGTTCTCTAGATGTGAAGACATTTCTTAATAAAGGTTGAGCCAATATTTAAAACGGGTCTGTTAATTTACGTCATTTTCAAGGCCCAGCAAGTAACGACTCTAATTTTCATGGCGCTCTCCACTTATAAAGTTCTACAAGGAAAATTAAATAGGCTGTTTTTGAGTCTTGAAACGAAATGTAAATAATCAAATAATATGAGTGATAGATTCTTAATATACAACCAAATTATAATTTCTGCTCTATTACGTAAAAAGCAAAAAACAGAAGAAACCAACTACGAATAGGGCTGCACGATATAGCAAGATTAATCTTGATATTGTATTGTATTGCCTCAATATTCAAGACAAGAGGACTCCATTACCAAATATCAATACGGCTGCACGATATAGCAAGATTAATCTTGACACTGTATTGTCTTGCCTCAATATTCAAGACAATAATCGATACAATATTTATATACAGTTTACGATACAATATCGAGATTAGGGTATCAAAAATGTAAAGAATCTTGTCTTGTGTTGAAAAAAATTTTACACTTTCTAGTCGTAATATAATAATTCAATAATCATAATTGAATAGACTTCGGTAGTTGCTGACGACCATCTACTAACGAGGTGTTTGAGTCATAAAGGTTGGTGAGGTAGTCGGCGACGCGCTATATATCCTCTCAAGCCGGCTTACTTTGGTACGTGAGGCCATAGGGAAGGGGTCCGGCGCATAGCGGCAGCGTGCGAACTAGCCTCTGACCGGAGGCACATATATGGCGGGAAAAATAAAATGTCAAATTTGGCATTTATTTATACTTGTGCCGAAATCTTATTGTTTTTGTATTAAACCTAGTGTATTTTTATATTAAATTACGTCAGTTACATTATTCTTCAAATTCAGTAAATTTTTAACTTAAAAGTATCTTAAATTTAAGAACATTTTTCTGTATGAAACTTAATGTACTTATACATTAGTCTAATTATATTTTTATAAAATTTCAGTTACATATTTTCAATTACATATTATATTAAACTTAATATATTTTTGTATGAAATTATTTTTAGTTACGTTGATTTTAAATTTCACTTATATTCTTAATTTTTACTTCGATTATTTTTAAATTTCATTTGCATACATAACTTATATATTTATTATAATTTTACTAAAAACCAGCATGTACTTTTATATTAATTCGTTTTCTGTTATCCGTATTCAATTTTGAAATTTCAATAGTTTTGTATTAAACTTAATGTATTTGTATAAATTACATTCCGTTTCATTATTATTAAAATTCAGTAAATTTGTAACTTGAAAGTTTCTTTTTAAGGCCATTTAAAAAGGTCTGAAACCGAAATATCGGGGGTGTGAGGTTCTCGCAAAAAACGGAGCTATGGAGACGTGCGACCGTAAACAAGTCAATTATACTTACTATTTTACGTCTGCTTGCCGTCCTCTTCTACGCGGACCTCTAATTTTTTAAACAATCGACTCGCTTTTGGTCGCACATCTGCGTAACTCCAATATGATCAAGTATTTCAAGACAAGACAATAATACTTTTCATATTGACTAAAAAGACCAAGACATTCAAGAATTTCCAAGAGCGAGACCATAATTACAGAAATATTGTATTGTCTCGCGCTTTCGTGCAGCTCTGCTTAACAATAAATAACGTTTCACGAAGAAAAAATCTACAAATGTAATTACAATACAATAAGTAAAATATAAATCAATAAAAAAATGTACTACACAACACAGCACTAAGTATGTAGACGACATACATGGCACGGCAATCTCTCAGCGGCTATAAAGCCACTATTAGATATATATACACCTCTACATAATATTCTATTCGATTAATTAAATTTCGACTGCCCCTCTCGGTCAAAAATCCTCCTCCCTCGGGCTCTTTTCATTTTCTTCTCCTCGCCGCACCGCGGGCCATTACCCCGACCGCCCGAATACGCGCAGCCCTCCCCAAAAATCTCTCTCCGCGTGCGCACACCTCAAAGCACCCGCCGCCGCACGTATCCACACCTCCGCGTAAAGCCATACACCCACACACACACGCTCGTAACACTTCCTCCCACAACGACATTACACGCGAAACGCCTCGAAATTCTCTCTCCCACTCTATACACCGCGCGCGCTCGTAATTTCGCTATATAACCCGCCCGCCAAACAGGGGACTTTCGCCCGAGGCGCATATAGGTAACCGCCGCGACTTCCAAAGCTATACTACTATACTGCGAGCGCGCGCTGAAAATGCACGCCGGGCAGAGATCAATCAGGATTAATTGAGTTACGGTTTGTGGTTCCCGCGCGCGACGGGCACCGATAACCGCAAGGACATCCCGCGCACAGCAGCAGCGCGTCAGCAGCCGAGCTTTCCGCAAGCGGCGTCGACGAGGTGTGTAGTGTGGGGAAGGGCGAGGAGAAAGGCTTTGATCGAAAAGGCCGACGGGCGAGTACAGGTATAGGTGTGCGCTGTTTTAAATGTAAGTGGAACGGCCGAGTATTAGGTCAGCCGTGGGCGCATCGCAGTGGTTGTGTGTGTGTGTGGTGCAAGAGGGATTCCAGATTGGCTGCGGATATATTTCGTTTCTGCGGCGTGCGAGCGTAAGCGCTGCAGGTGGTATAACGAGCTCGTGGTTGCGGCTCTCGAGAGGGAGTGTGTGGGATATATAGGGTTGCGATTGAGTTGCGAGGATGAGCGGAGGACTCGCGATGTGCGTAAATGTATATGTATGTAGAGGCGCGAGTGAGAACTGCTTCGGGAAGGGTATAATTAGGTTGTGTATTGTATTTTGGGTTTAAATGCGGTGGTATATGAATAGTATGTATGGGGAAGCGACTTTCTTTGATTAGTGTAGTGTAACCATAGACTTTAGGAATTTGTGACGCATATGCGTATATGGCGTGTGTATTAATAAAAATATATCAAACATAAATTATGATTGATATAGATAAAGATAAATAGGCTTATTTCTAACAATATCTAATAACTCACAATGAAATAGTATGATAAATATTCCCAGGAATAAGTCGATTAAAAGATATAATATCACAGAGAAAAATTCCAATCAATTAGTGCTAAAAAAATTCATCAAAGCATAGTCATGCAAAATAATCGTAATATGAGATAGTGAAATGTCCACTCAACGTGTTCATCGTCACATTAGCGCTTCCATTAATTCGTTAAAATGGACTCCATTGAACATCTTGTTGACGGCCGGCATAAAACATAATAAATAACAGGAGAGTGCCAATAAAGTAAACGCGAGTGGGAGTTGAACATAATGCATTGCTGATCTAAATCTAGAGAAGCTAGGTAACGTACGTTTTTGTAGCTAAAGTGAGTGAGTGATCAAATAATACATATCGCACGAGTTATCTACATTATTTTTTCACTCGGCGTGCAGGAAGCTCGATTTCCCGCCCGCTTTGTTAAATATCGGAGCCATTGAGTAAGTTATTCGGCTCGCGTATTCAAAGAATCATGCAAAATCAAGCATGTAAAATAATCACGGCGCGTATCAGTTTTGAACTAAGCAACTTTTTCCCTGTAGGAAATATTCTCATGTAATATATTATAATATTAATTAAAGTGGAAAATATGCTCGTGCTTATTAGCACCAGTATAGTAATCTGTTTTTCAGTTCGCATACAGTTGAAAGTGAGGTTTGACATGACAAGTTTTGTGTGAAGAACGGAATCGGTAACAAACTTGTTTGTGTGATTAAGATTAAATCGACAAAAGTACACCAAATTTGTGAAGAACTTCTAAAGTAAATTGAGTTCTAATTGGGTTCTAATCGTATTCTGTTTCTACATGCAACTTGTGTTCATATTTGTTCAAATGCACAAAACACGCGATTTCCAACCGTGCATGATACATCAAGGTATGCAACCGAGCTGTAATTCAATTAAAGAAATAGAAGTATCTCAGCAAGTTTTTACCTCAAAACCCCAGTGGCAAACCGTCAAAATAATTGTCAAACTATAAAGTATATATATTATATTCTGTTAAACTTATTATCGAACACGCATCATTTCCACATTTTCAAGAGACCCAACTTATCGAATTCGGCAATGAATAAAGACACTCGCTGCACACGTGTAAATCAGCCCAGCGACAGACAGTATCGCACCGCCATAAACCATACGATATCATTAATTTTATACAACAACGACGATGAAAAAAAAAATCGATTTGTATAATGGCCGTATAGCGACGTTACATAATTCTTCATTACCGATACGGGCGTAAAAACGCGCGCGCGTAGAAAGAGCCTTCCGCTCGTCTCGTAAAGATTACCATAAAATTAATGTTGATCCCGCGCGACAAAATAATCCTAATAAAACTGTAAACATTATACGATGCACTCCATGAATTTTCATCACGATGAGCGTGAATTTTTCCACCCGCGCATCGCTCCTCCGATATGTATACATCAACAGCGTGACAGAATAATAATGAATTTTACAGTAGTTTTTACGATAAAATTGCCCGTCGGGTAATGCAAAAAAAAGGTTTATTGCGCGTATAAATCATATTCGGTGTATACGCGACCATTAGGCGACCCCTTGATACTTCAAATTACAGCGTTAGTTTAAAAACCGTTGCTTCCTCTTAAATGTTTAGATATATCTTTATTAATTAAAAAAAAGTCGCATACAGCCCTTTACACAGCGCCTTACAGGCTGGCATGCATTAATGCGAAATTACCAGCTCTGCTCTCAACCTGCCGCATTAACCTCGCATCAACAACTCCGAAACGCGCGCGCACGAGCAAACAAGCAAACGCACGTATACACCTCTAAATCCGAATATTAAAATCGCCGAACCGTTTGAAATTTCATCACGGCTCCTCGCCTCGCCGATGAAGTAATTAAAAACCACGCGCCGCCGCGGCATAACTTTATACTCGCATTTAAACTTCGCTCGCGTAATATTTCCCCGGCGTGTCAAAGAGCGCGGCGCGCGGCTAATAATCGCTTGAAAAAGCCAGCAGGCGCCGCGCGCCAGTGCGGTAGCAAGAAACCGCGCGGCCTTAATTAAGCGTAAACTTTTTCCCGTGGGTGGGTGCCGCACGTGTGAGAGGGAGAAGAAAGATCGCCGCGGCAGGGATTTTTTTTCAAACGGTTAATGCGCGCTTGCGCTTGACTTGCTCTCGCGAAAAATTTCGTGCTGAGGGTGGAATGTGTGCTTTTCTGCGTCTTCTTTTTTTTCGTTCTCTGTGCTCTTGGCGAAAGCGAGAGAACACTTTGTAGCCAGAAGACGAGATGATGCGGGTCGCGTCGTGTATATTCCTTTTCGCTCGGTCCGTGTGTTTCGAGTCTCTTGCACGTGTAGACCTTTTTCCCTCTCTCTCTCTTTTCAACGTTACACTCAATTTATCTGAGGCGGTGCTTTTCAGCTTCTGTTTCTCGCGGCGCGCTTTGATTATAATATAGTAATCTTTGCAATTCAATGGACTTTTCGAGGAGTAATTATTTTTGCTGCGGTTTTTGAAAATTTACTGTATGTGTAATTGGAGCGAATGAATATAAAGTATAAATTCATATTGAGCTGTAAATATTTAACGCATTATTGCATTGCATTTACAAAGCCGATCATTTAATAATTTAAAGTTTAATATCATTATATATACATGAGAAGTGCACGATATTATGGATTTTATATTTTAATCCAAAAAGAGAACCATTTCGAATGATTAATAAAATATAATTAAAATATTCAAAGTGCATGTTTAAAATTGATTCTGTACAATTATAACGATTACGCCGCGTCTACATATATAAATATTATATATATATTTTAACTTTCCATCAATTCGCATCAATATATTATGAATTCAACCACTCCAAATTTCAAATTAATGTCAATATAATTTATACATGTACGTTTCCGGAAAATTCCAACAAATCATTCATACACTCACGAGCTATAGCGTGGAAAATTATTCCCCATTAAGAAACGTCCGTTTTACAGCCACCAGCGCGCGACTCCTACCCTCCGCCGTCGCTTGAAGCAACGAGCAAACTTCACGCTTTTCTCGTTCACCCACTCACACCGAGAGCAAAAAAAAAGATAGATTTTCTAATTTTAAAGCCTTCCCTCGCTGCTCCAATTACATGCGTTAGCGCAGCAAAACAATAGAACCCGGCATATAGCAGGAGCAGCAGGTATATAGCGCGTCTACCATTACTGTTTCCCGGCGGCGAGCTTGCGCGCGCGGCGAAGCAATTAAAAGTCCCATTTCTCTCTCACACACGCACACACACTCGTTTCTCTAATTCTCTACGCGCGCGTACGCGTCTGAATCTTTTGATTTAGCTCTAATTTTCCTCTGACTTTCTCTCTAGCCTCCAATCCTCTCTCTCTCTCTCTCCCTTTTTCTCCTTTTTCCACACATCGAGATTCGAGCGCCTTCTTTTGCCGCCTGGCCGCCTTTCAGCGGCCCGTAATTTCCGATTAACGGCTCTCGCGAAATAAAACGATAGGGCGGAGAGAGGAGGACTCCCGAGGTCGCGCGTGTGTAACTACTTTCCCGCGCTAGGGCTGTATATAATTGCGCGTGCGCGAGCTCGAGTTTTCTCGTTATCGCGGTACTTTGGCGCCCGACGCTAAGGTTTTTTAACAGCGAACGCGTGTGTGTATGTGTATGTGTGCGTGAGGTGAGTTTTTTTAGAGACGAAGAGCACGAGGAGAGGTTTAATTTTTTAACGGCCGTAGAGAGTTGTTATATGAGGAAATCTCAAAAAAGTAGCTCTTATCGGGAGTTACAAATGTTAAAAATTTTTTTTGAAGGCACACCTTC
>UXGD01007292.1:0-11170 GCA_900474315.1 Torymus auratus | reverse complement strand
TCCATTGACAACATTGGTCAAAATAGCAACTGCTTAGCTTCTGCTTGACTAGTGCAGTCGAAAAGTAGACTTGGCAATAACGCTTCCGCATAAGGTTATGGCCATAAAGCCATGAAATTCAAAACTAATGCTAATTATCTATAAAAAGTTAATAATTTTATATATGATAAATGTTGATAACTAATAACGTAAATTTTAACACACAAAAGCAAAGCTGATTGAGTCTTATATTGCGTGCGGTGCGGTTTCGAAAGTGATTGTTTTGAATTCGGCGCTCTGACCGCGCTCTATGCTTATTGGTTTACAGGTGTGCGCTGTTGTCAGATTTTGTAGGTTATGGAGACTGCCTCGTGAAAAACACATCTTGCTATAATAAATTAATTTATTGCGAGTCTACTAAGTCATGAAAACACTTTTGAACGATACGTATGGCATTCATTTATAAGTAAACAAAATTTCAGACACACCTGGTCAATTATTGAGTGTATAGTTTTAGAAAAGACATGAAATATCGGATTGCCCATAAGACACCCTGTTAAATTTGAGAAAATAAATTCTTCAATATCTTTTCTTCCATGTCATGTAGCTTTTTAATATGTTAACAGGAACTTTATTATGACATTATGTCGTTATCTGCCAACTTTCATTACATTCAGATCAATTATTGACTGAGACTTAATAAACATTGTTTAATGTAGATACTTTTCCTCTTAAAAAGATGTGAAATCTCTCAAAAAATTTTTATTATAAAAGTAAAAACTTATTGGTAATTGTAAGTCTGGTTTTTTATAGTATTCCATATTACCTTTCTCGACCAACCCTTTTCTCTTTCTCTCTCTCCTCTCCCCTTCCCTTCACCCTCTCCCTCAACAATGCGGTGTTAATGTGAAGTACTGTAGAAAACCCCGAAAGTTTCGTACAGTATGTCAAACAGTTTTTAATGTGTTGTGACGAGGAGCATGGGTTCGTCCTTCTTAACCAGCAAAGTAGGTCAAGCGACAGGCCGGAGCTCCTCGACCGAGAGGGAACCTTGAATGTAACGGACCCGGACCCGCGACCTTCAATGATCCTGGGAGTCGTTGGTATCGTAGGAGGTTTCCGGTCTGCGAAGCTGATATCGATGCGGTAATATCAATTTCATCATGACGATCACCGAATCACCATTCGAATAGCGAGCCAAATTCTGTACTAATTGAAACTTTCGTCGCCGGCCACATTAATGTAAATGACCTATTTCCATCTCACTTTGCGCTACTCGAGGCCAAGGTTGCTGAGTCTTGTTTAGACGCTATTGCGATTAGCGAAATTAAATAGGCGAATGAGCGAATGAGTGGAGGTGGCGTCGGCCTATACATTCGAGACACCTTCAACGTTGAGGTTTTGGCTAATTCCGATCTGCAGTATGATAATTCACCGGAATTTATTATTTGTGAGCTAAGAAAAGACCAGCTTAGACCTGTTCGCCTCCGTCTATAGCCGCCCAATGCCTCTTACCCCATCCACTTCTTCGAATGCCTTTCTAACTATCTCCCTCATTACACCTCCGTCATCATCACAGGCGATTTTAACATGTATATGACCCTCCCTGACTCCCCTGACGCCACTCATCTCAATAACACTATCAACTCTATCTCACTTTTCCTTGTCCCATCTGCCCCCACCCATGATCAGCTCTGGAGAGGTTCGTATATCTGGATCGAGCTCTTCATCGTTAAGAGCGACAACCGTGTCCTCAGTTACTCTAAATCGTCTGCTCCCTTCATTGTGAGGTATGATTTTATCGAAATCTCCCTTCCCACCTTCATCGCAAGCACCAATTCTACAGAACTTGTTCTGGGCCCGAACAACGCGAATTCTGATGTTGATGAATGCGCCCTCACCCGTGCCCTTAAACGTGTGTTCGATACTGTTGCCCCTCTGCGCAATCTCGTACTGTCCTCTCGTCGTAAGCCGAGGGTGAATACACAAATCAAGGCCTTGATGCGGTCGCGCGATTGCGCCTACCGACTAGCCTGCACCACAGGTGCCACTGCCGATCGAACCCATTTCCAGGCATTACGCGCTGAAACCAGCAACGCCTTATACAGCGTTAAGAACAGCCACGTCGTCTCCCGCCTTGCCGACGCACCATCCGTCGTCGCGAAGTGGAGCTAGCTAAGACGCCTCCACGTCACAAAACCTAGTCTCCCATGGCCGTTTGTCAAGTTATCAGCCAACGATCTCAATTCTCACTACTCCACCACCCTAAACCATCATCCACCTATTACAGAATTCGACTTTCAAACAATTGCAAACCAGCCTGTAACCGAGTCATTTAACTCTATTTTCTGCCTTCGTCTGTTTTCACAGTGTAAAGTCGCAAGCGCCATATACCAAGCCTCTTCAAAGGCCACGGGCAATGATGGACTCTCTGTTCTAATGTTCAAACTTACCCTACCACATTTCATTCCGTACATCACCAACCTGTTCAACACCTCCATTACATGTGGAACCTTCCCCTTCAATTGGAAAAAAGCAAATATTAGATCTCTAGCCAAATCCAAAGCTATGGCTCAGCCATGCGACACACACCCAATAGCCCAGCTGCATAACCAGCTTCAAGGACATCTTGAGGTTAATAACCTTCTCCATCCTTACCAAGTTGGTTTTCCACGCGAGCATAGCACGCAAACAGCCCTTCTTGGAGTGTTTGACGACATTCGTCATACCATCGACATTGGCAAGCTCTCGTTTTTAATTCGTTTTGATTTTTAAAAGCCTTTGACTCGATTCCCCACGACACCCTACTTACAAAACTTAGAGCCATTAACTTCTCTACCCACGCTCTGCGGTGGTTCTCATACTTACCTGATCATCTTTAAGCAGTCGTTGACTCAGGCGTTGGCTTCGCACTGCGTCCAAAGTTCCGCTAGGAAGTGTCCTTAGCCCCTTATTTATTTGCCATCTACATCAATGACCTGCCGACAGCGGTTCGCTTCTCCTAAGGTCATGATCTTGGCCGATGACACGCAGCTGTACGATCACTTCTTTCCACACAATTTCCCTCTTGCTCTTGATTATGTCACCCGCGGGCTCACCCTGAACTCCGGTAAAACAAAGGTCATTATCCTTGGCAGTGATGAGTTCACCCGCGAACTTGACCTCCGAACCCTGTCGTGCATCGTCGATGATGGCTGTACGCTCCCTTACGTTACCGAGGCGCGGGTCTCAGTGTATCTTCCACACACGCTCTTAACTGGCAAACCCACGCGAGGCTTCTCGCTCGTAAGGTATCAGGCTCTCTTTATACCCTTCGATTTTTCCGCGATGCACTATCAAGAGAAATCAGAAATTTCTCGTCGAAGCCCTCGTCTTCCCACTGCTTGACTACGCTGCCGCAGTCTATAATCATCTTGACCATGACCGTGTCGAGATTCTTGAGAAAGCGCTAAAAGCTTGTGTTCGCTTCCTGGTTGGTTCCATCCCACGTCGTGACCACATTACACCATACCGTCTCGCTCTCGTACGGCTATCAACCCTCCAGAGGCGCCATTATTTTATTGCAATCCAGGCCTACAAAATCATCGCTGATGCTTATCCGCTCTACCTAGTAGGTCGGTTCAACTTGCAGGTTAAATGTCGACCTCAACCTACGCTACTCAACTCGATACCCATTACAACCATTTGAGCCTCCGCCACTCCACATAACTAATTTTTCTGCCGCCACCTTGCTCTCTTTCAAACGTACACTCCAAAATGCACTCTCCACCCGTGAAGTTGCAGAATGGAACTTGCGCGCCCGCAATGATGGCCTAAAATCCTGCCTACTCCACCGCTTACCTACTATAAGCTGCTTGGCTATAGCGGCGCCATCCCTTTATTCACCCTCGCGTGGCGACCTTTGCGCTTACGTTTTCTGTGTGTACTATTGTATATTCCGCGTATAGTGCTAATCGACTGCTTTACTTCTCGGAGTAATATTTTTCTAGAAAAAGGTGCCCCAGGCGGCTCTAAAGCCCTCAGCCTAAGAACTGGAGACATTGTTCTCCAGCTTTATGAGCCGGAGACCTTTTTCCTGAGCAAGCGACGCCACAACCTCAATGTTTCAAGGCCTTCGCTTGGACACTACAACGGCTTACAGGTACCACCGTTAGTCACACAGCACCAGCACCACCCGTAGACCTTGCCATCGTCCCACCACGGTGTATAGGCTGCTTCACCGCTATACTGCTCCTCTGGGGATCGCTGCATTAGTGCAAATACATCGTTCACCGCATCTCATCGTGGCCGTTGGGATACACAGGCCACCTCCACCAGCCGTCTGCTGCCTGCTGAAATACGCCGTAAGTACAGGGACATCGTCTATTGCATCGCAGACGATGGATCTCCAGCCGCTTTTTAGCCGCCGAAGCATCGTTTTTTGTGTGAGTAAGCGTTTCCTCATTCACCTACAACGCACATCGTTTCGCGCATATTGTTCGGGCTTACAACTGCTATTCGCACTGCCTAGCTCGCGGGTCAGTTATCTGCGGTCTACATTACCGGCAGCGTCCTACCTACCAGTAGAGCGAAGCCAGCACGGCGTCAGCAGTTGCTCGCTAGACGCCGCTGCCACTTCATTGCTTGCTCTTCTCGTCGCGTCCGCACAGCGCCACTCGCATCTGTCTCGCCTGGGCATGGGCGGTCAGCAGTGTCCAGGCTATAAGATTCGTCTTGCGCGCAATGATCCACTAACCTTCCTCACTTTCTCTTCCTGCGTCCGGTAGTTTTACGCGCTGTGCTTAGCCCCCGTCGTTGCTGGTCTACTCATGTGTTGCAGCACGTACATCGAGTTGCGTGTCCCCACCGACATCAGCTTCCACGGAGTCAATAAAATTCGCTCGGCTGCTCCGCCCAATGCCACGTCTACGCCGCCATCCACGAGCACCATCGAATCGGAGCCCCCTGCCACGCTTACCGCCGTAGATCAGTCAGTGAAGCGACTATCATCAGTTCTCTTCACTCTCTCTCCGTCTACAACACCGGCTCTCAAACCACACTGTGCGGCTCCATCATCGTCTCTACTCTTCTCATCGGCTATCAGCGCAGATTAAGATGCTTTCGCCACTGCTGCAGGCGCATAGCCGCCTCTTGTCTTTCAGATCAGCGATGAGGCCCCACTGGCGTTTAATAGTACCCCGCCGTACTTCAGACACTTTCTGAACCTATTTCAGAAGACCGATGCCCGGAACACTACTATCCTACACGACAATACGTGCGCTGTTAGGGGCCTCGCTGCTCACGTCGATACGTTGGAGAGTAACCATCAGCTACAAAACGCAGAGCGTATAGCAGAAATCAGCGCAATTTGCAGTGATGTTGCGATTGTAACCACGGCGAACGATGCGCATACACACCGAAATGTGCTTGATGACCCTCGCGTAATTATGGTTAGGGGCATTCCCGTGTCCGTGGCCTTCGCCCCCCGCCAGATTGCTAACGCACTTTTGTCGGCCTTAAACCTTCCACACCTTGTGCCCCTCGTTGTTGTTTGGCGTGAATGGGACCCGAAACCTCGTTCCGTGCGAAGCGAACAAGCAGCTGATCAACAAACGAACCATGCAATGGATCAATCTAATGCTACCACGAATGCCACCGCTATTCGCCCTCGCACTCTCCTGTTCACGCTCGCCTGCCCGTCCACTACGGACGACTCCTTAAAAAAGATCCCGAACCTACGCAGTGTAAACTGTCAAGCCATTTTCAGCACTGGTGGTGACACTTATCTCTCGGTCACCGTGCTCTGGCCAGGCCCGGTTTTCACTCTCCTAAAACGCGCAATAGACGTATCGAAGACACTAAACTACCAGCGCCCCATCGCAAAAAGCCTCACCGTTTTCCCACGCCAGTATAAATTGCGCCGCTCATCCCCATTTACCACGAGTCCGATTTCGATGCCCTACCTCACACGCTTACATGATGCCGCCCCATTCGTACCAACACTCATGCGTGTGCCAACCCGTTTGCAACCGGCCACATTAATGTAAACGGCCTATACTCTTCTCATTTCGCTCTCCTCGAGGCTGTGGTTGCTCGGTCCTATTTTGATGCAATCGCTATCTCTGAGACTAAGCTAGCCCTTAATGCTAGCGACGCGCACCTCAGCCTCGATGGCTTTAACTTTTTTCGGATCGATCGAGAGGGTATGGGCGGTGGTGGCGTGGACGTCTATGTCCGCGATTGCTACTCTGTTAATATCTTAGCCAGCTGCGACACACTATATCACAACACCCCGGAATACTTTATTATAGAAATAAGTACTGCTTTCACTAAACTGCTGACGTTTATCGCCGACCTCATGCCGCCTACCCCCACCAATTTTTCGATTGCCTCTCCGGCTACCTCCCCCACTACCCCCCAGTCATTATCACAAGCGACTTCAATATGAATATGACCGCCTCTACCTCTCCTCCTGCCTTCAGAAACTCCTTAACTCCCACTCCCTTTTCCTTGTCCCCTCCGTTCCTACGCAACACAAGCTTCACTGAGTTCCTTAGGAAAACAATTATTTTCCGAAGAACGATTTTGAATTTTTAGTTTTTTCTATTTTTTCATATCTTACAGCCATTATTACATAATATAATAAACTTTTCTTGAAAGGTATTTAAACTACCTGTATTTTCCTATTTTCAAATTTAAAATATCTTCACTCTGTCATTTGTTATTAATGAAAACTTTTGCATATTTCAAAAATTGATATCTCAAAAAATATTTTATTTATCGACTTAAAATTTTAACCACTTATTAAAATTATATAAGACTATTGTTATGTCCTAGGGTTTTAAATAAGATTATTCATTAGTTATTGAGGAAGTTATTGTTCAATTGCGATTTATTCATATAAAGAAGAAATATGTAATAACATATTAATTAATATTTCGGTACATCTAATCCGTAATGCAGTATGCGAATAACGATAGAATAAACAGGTTGCTGTATTTTTGTATTTAATTATTCAAAACTCAACAGCAAATGAAATTAAATTATTAAGTGAAAGAAATTGAAGCACGATGTAATCACTTGACACTTACTGCATCTCAGAAGACGAGTAACGACGAAGAAGAATGAGGCAATCAGGCAAGCGCGGCACAAGGCGGTTCAAGTGAAAAGGGTAGCGAAGGCCCTAGAGGCCCCGATCTAACTAGGATACGTACCAAGTTAGAGCGAATGGAAGAACCTATAGAGCATCTAATCCAAGTACTAGAAAAATGCAGTTGTCAGGATCAAACAGGAGCTACAGCGAAGGAATACCAACAGCAAACTCGCACCGGTAAACCAGAGAGTCCAGCAACTCAACAGCAAACTCGCACCGGTAAACCAGAGAGTCCAGCAACTCAACAGCATTCAGAAAGAGTTATTCCAGATGCCAGGAGGGATAGTCTGGAATAGCCCCCTCCAAAACACGCGAAGGGGGCAACAACGCTCTCCGCTTTCGATAGATAAAGCGCAAGCCACAAAGAAAGCGTCTCTATGAAGAAAAGTTCCACAGGTAGTGGCACAGCTCTCGGGAAAGAAACAAATACAGAAGGAGAAACCTCAGAAGTAAAACAAAGAAATGGAGTAGAATTAGGCTACGGGAAAGAAGAAGCGGGAAAATGAAAAGAAAAAAACCCTCCCAAATAGCGGAAAAACAAAACGCTACCAAAGGCACTTTTTATCAGTGCCAACGATAAAGCATCCTACGCTGATATATTAAAGGTCAAAAAAGGACTCCGAGAAGATGAGCTGAACGAAACCATTGATAAGGTACGAAGGATTAATAAAGATCAATTGTTGATAGTCCTCGACCGGAAAAGTGGGGACAAGCCAGAATCCCTACAAAGAAAGGTGGCCAACGTATTGGCCAATGAGGCAGAGGTATATGGAATATCCCAGGAGGTAGAGTTCTCCATAAGAGACCTTGAGGAGACAATCACGGAAGATGAGGTCAAAGGGGCCCTTCAGAATGCAGCAGACAGCGACATTGTACCGAGAAATTCGTTAAGGGCACTGCAACCAGCTTACAAGGGGATAGAGATTGCACTGGTCAGGCTGCCGAAGCGGGCAGCCCGTAAAGTTATGGGCGAACGTAGGAGAATCCGAACCAGACTAGTTAACTGTCCAGTTAAAGAAGTAGACAGACTGCGAAAGTGCTTCAAATGCTGGAACTCAGGTGACATTGCGATCAACTACCCCAGTGCGATCAACAGATCCAGCCTCTGTCTCAAATGTGATCCGACAGGCCATAAAATGGTCCAGTGCACTAACAATCCGCCTTGTCCCTTGCGTGCTAAATGAGACAAAAAACAGCCATCACATAGTAGGAAGCTACAAATGTGCGGCCTTCTACGACAGAAACAAAAACAAGAGGAAACTCGAAACCCGGAAACCCCAAAAACGGAAATAAAAATACTACAACAGAACTCACTCAAACAGTGAGAGAGCGGGAGATAGATCTGGTCATTATTACCGATCCATACATCAGGCTCAACACAGAAGTATGGGTGACAGATGCCACAGGCATTACTGATTTCTAGTCCTGCAAAAACCGGTCATTTGAGTATCAATCAGACACCACACAAAGAGCATTTGTGAGCGTTAAGCTTGGAAATGGGTATTTCTATAGCATCTATGCTCGTTCCAGCCGAACGATCAACGAGTTCAAGGACTTACTCGACCGGCTAGCAATGGATGCTAGAAAAGACTCTCCCAGAGTCATAGCTGGGGATTTCAACGCCCGGGCTGCTGAATGGGGCAGCAAGAAAACGGATGCGAGAGGTAACGAGCTTCTACAAGCAATGTCTTGCTTAGACACGGTTCCTCTGTACACTGGGACGTTGCGTTCCAGGGGGACGACAAAACTTCGATGGTAGACCTGACCTGGGCCAGTCCCAATCTGGATAGAGCTTGGGCAGTGACAAGCGACCAAGCCAAAGAGAGACCTCCGTATAGGAGCTATCTCAAAGGATGGAATGCGAACAAATTCCACCCGGAACTATGCCAAGAAACACTAGACGTCAGTCCCACCGCGGCCAATAGTGCACAAGAAGAGGCAGAAGAAGTAATGCACAAAGTTACCTCTGCTTGCGACGTTACAATGGCACGGAACAGGCCAAACAACGACCATCTGCCCACGTTCTGGTGAAACGACAACATCGCCAAAAGCCGCCAGGAATGCATCCGTGCAAGGAGCAAAGTCACGCGAGTATGGGAAAAGTCAAACCGCAAAGATTTCAAGGAATTACACAAAGTAGCGAGATTAAAACTGGTTAAGACAATAAAAGCCAGCAACGAAGACACGCGAAACGATCACACTACAAGTCGGTGAGTACGAAATTAAGTCAAAACCATCTATCCGCTACCTAGGGGTAATGATAGATGCGCGCCGCAACTTGAATATACCCAGTAGGCCAGAAAGTGGCAGTGAGAATTAACAGTGCATTTAGGACCATCTCCAGAGCCGCTGCATACGTAACCTCAGGGATACTTACAATCGAGATCCTGACCGAGGAACGGAGGAGGATATATCAGCACTGAAGCCAAAGGTAGACAGATGCAGATGACTGTAGGAAAAGAGAAGGACAGAAAACTCTTCAACGCTGGCAGGCACAGTGGGACAGCTCCGAAAAGAGCTGATGGACCCACCAGCTCGTCCCGCAGATAGCGGAATGGCCAAACCACAAACATGGAGGTCCCAGCTACTACCTGACACAGATGCTGACTGGACATGGATGTTTCCGAGAATGCTTATACAAGTATAAATACGAGGACACCCCAGAGCGCCCAAGATGTCACGGACTAGAGGAGGACACAAGACATGTGATCTTTCCATATCCTAGATTTAACACACAAAGATGAAAGCTCAAAAAAACACTTGTCACAACGATCACACCAGAGAACCTGATTCAACAGATACTCGTGTCAGAGAAGTGATGGAGTGCAGCAACGTACTTTGCCAGGGAAGTCATCGACGAGCTACGGAAACAGAATAAGAGGAGGAGAGAACAGCGAATAATAGATGCGGGGCGCCAGGCTATGGAATAGAAGGCTCCCTACACTCATGCAGAACAACGTAGATGGTTGGACTGAGCTTAATCTCCCTCATCGATGTGGGGGTTGTATGGGGGTGAGACTATCGATAGGATAATAAGGTGCCCGCACACATGCGCACATTCTCCAAGAGGAGTAGATGGATTGAATTCGCCATGAAGGAGAAAGAACACAAAAAAAGATGAGCGGACAATGCAGTAAGAAGAAGACGACTGGGCGATACAGCAAGAAAAAGACAATAACTAATACGAAGAGAAGTAAGCAACCTATCCTGAACCTCCAACCAACTAACATCAGTTGGGGAATGTAGAGAACAACAGCTAGAAGGAAGGGTAAATTAGCTAATGCCTCTCCCGCGAAGTAATACCTAGCGGCAGTTCCGCTGGGGTTTCTCTTTTAGGCTTGCGGGAGACAAAGAGGTTGGAGTTTAGTAGGTAGGGGTCCTGCTATGATACAGCGGGATCTTGTCTATTCATCTGACCGGACAAGTAGCACCAACAACTTGACGAGCTCCACACGCAGGAGCTCCGAGTAGCTCTTGACATTGTGCGTATGGGGGACGTAGAGAACGACAGCAAGAAGGAAGTGCAAATTAACTAATGCCTCCCCCGCGAAGTAATACCTAGCAGCAGTTTCGCGAGGGTTTATCTGTTAGGCTTACGGGAGACAAAGAGGTTGGAGTTTAGTGCATAGGGGTCCTGCTATGATACAGCGGGATTTGGCCTATTCATCTGACCGGACAAGTTGCATCAACAACTTGGCGAGCCCCACAGAGGAGAAGCTCGGAGTAACTCTTGACATGGTGCGGAAAAAGCATTCTCCACCTCTTTTGAAAAAAACAGCCATCCACCCACCCACTCACCCACACACACGCACACGTACACACACCCACACCCTCACACCCACACCCATACACCCATACCCACAGACACACATACATACACACACATCCATACTGACAGATTCTAAAAATAGTGTATTTCGATTCCAAATTTGCTAAACAACATTCCTAACACATTTTTTTTACTATCATTAAGCTTCCTCTAGGTAAAAGCAAAATTGTTAAAGAAAAAAAATGAAACTGGTTCAAGGTTATAATATATATATATATATATATATATAT
>UXGD01007291.1:0-11172 GCA_900474315.1 Torymus auratus | reverse complement strand
ACGTCGTTTTTGATGGAACACGAGCGTTTTCGTATATGTTATGACCTATCAAATGAGAACAACCTTGCCGCGAAGGTGTGACTTCAACAAAAATTTTTAACATTTTTAACTGGAGATAAGTGCTACTTTTTTTTAGATTTCCTCATATATGCACGTAAGTGAACGAGAGATACGATGTTTATCGGAGAATTTCGAAAACAGCCGACGGGGCAATTCTCTATCCGCGAATTGATTGTTCAGTTTTCGATGCTTTTTTCGCACCGGCGGGTAACCGCAGAATTTCATTTTTATGCAAATGTAGCCGGCGCTTGAAATAAACCAATAAAGAACGCCGCTGGATTATCGGAGTTTTTTTTTGTCGAGGGAGTAAGCTCGCGAGCGCGAAATGCGATGGTTGGGGATATAGACTGCATGGAATAATATTTACAATAACGAACGCGGCTGGAATGTGTTTTTTGCAAACTTTCATGCTGCACGTTAAACTATTGAGCTGAAAAATTAAAACAAATATTTAGCGAAATATAGTAAACACGACGGTCGAATAACAAACATGATATTTTCCGTCTGGGTTACCGCTCGGAGCTCTCCCTCTCCTCTCCAATAAGTTTAAAGTAAAACAAATCGAGCGTTTCAGCAGTGCTTCTCTTTTTCCTTTCTTTCCCCTTTTAGCAAAGTTTTTGCGACTCGACTCGACGGCGATTCCTTGATGATACCTTTTTCTCGGCGTCTATACGTGTCCTTTCTTTCCGCTCACTCCCTCCTGCTTTTAACTTTCGTAACTTTCCTCGCGGAAAGTCGCGCGCGCTGGCATATCCGGCCGGAGATCTGGAGATTGGCGGATCGGCGTTTCCTCTTTCTGCCAGCGTACGTCAAATCAATGCTCGCGAAAAGAGTTTCGAAAGTTGGAATGAGGAGGCGAGTCCATCAGCGAAGGTAAAAAAACAAACTGATCCGCATGAGGGTTAATTAATGGAAACTTTTGCGCCGCTCGCGGTTAGGTGCAAGCTCGAAAAATCGAACTCTACATCCTCGAATTTACTGCACTGCATGTGTCGTATATCTCGCGCGATAACCGTGAAAACCGTGCCAACAGATCTCAATTATCGCCCGAGATTATCCCCCCTGCCGCGCGTGAGATATTAATCTCGATGCATAAGTCCGCATTAAGCGGGCCATTTGGCGCTCACCCGTGAATCTCGACACCTCCTGAAACATTCGCTACCATTTTTATCGCTTTAAAAATACGTCAACCCGCTAAATCAGGGGAGAAATTCGCATGCCATTGACGTGGAAAATATCTCCCTCGCGCGTTTGCATAATCAGTCTAGACGACGCTAGATAGGAGGTTCTTTGTATTCGAGTGGCCTGTCATCCAGTGCGCATACGCGTGTATATATGTATGTATGCACGCGAGTAGGAGGCAATTGTGCGCGAATGGCTTCGAGGAAGGGCGCATCATTGCGCGCACCGGAATTCTTTGTCTCCGGTGTATATGTGTACGGCTGATATAAAGGAGGAGCGAGAGATGTCGGAGGGGGTTTTTAGCTTCGCCAAGTTTATCGACGGAAAAGCGTCATTTTATTCTCTTCGAGATTAAAAGGGATATAGAGATTGAAATAAAAAGCGTTGTTATTGTTTTTCTTTGTTTTTTCCGTTTTTATCAAAACGAGTTGGGGAGTTACCGCGTGGAAATGCTGTAATAGAGAGAAGGAAAAATTTTTGCAAATTGTCAGGCGGTCGTTTTGAATATAAATGGTTTGTGATAACGGTGTTTTTATACAGGGGAAAACGAATTTTAAAAGCAAATATAGCTAGGAAAATACTTGAATGGCGAGTTCGAGCTGTTTTTTGTGTATCTTCACGCTGCACGACACTCGTCTATGATGTTAACCGTTGACATTTTATTTCGTAAAAGTTTTTTCTAAATTGCTACACTACATGTTTTTATCTGAATATAAAAAATAAATTGTGAATCTTTTCCATTGCGATTACTTACACTGTAATACTTTAAACTCTTCATTGCATTAATTTTTCTGAGCAAACGACTTTTTTTTATTAACTTTAAATTATTGGTTTTTGAGGTCGCTGGTTACAAATCTGTGGTCAAATTTGCAAATTCATGCTATTGATGTGAAATTTCACATCAGCAGCAATACTTCTTTTCGTAAGTTTGACGTTCGTAGATATTTATTGTAGGTATTTAAACATCGGACGTTTCGGGAGTCTAATTTTATTACTCCCCTACTCTGCTTCTCAAATGAAGAAGCAATACTTCATCATTCTTTCACCCGTCACATTTGATCCTATATCCTAAATTTAAAAAATCTTATCCCAGATCAGTGGATCCAAAAACATAGATAAATATATTAGTGTATAATATAACAAAAGAAATTGCTCAACGCGACAAATTTTCATAAAAAACTAATTAACCTTACGAGCATATACACTGAGGGTAAATGACACCCATTTATACTTTCGTGAAATCTAATTATTTCGATAAGATTAAAAGTATACCTCAGAATTTTGGACAGGTTTACCAGTTGGCGACCTTCTATCTTTTTCACTCACGTGTAAGTGTCGTCACATTCTTTGAGAGTAAGTAAGACAGACAAGAGTTGCCATGTGGCAACCCTGATTTTAGTAAGGAACTTGGTGCAGTGTTTGTGAGTGGATCGAGAAATGAACAAGGTCAGATTGACCCATAAAGTACTCAATGATTGAAAAAGTAGGTGTGTACTCGGAGGGTTAATGCTATCATTAATAGTAAAAACTCAGTAAGCAATACCCTAAAATACCAAAATGAAAATAACAAATGATATAAGAAATATTATACAGCCAACGCGGTTTGACAGGAGCAGCACCTCTGCGCTATGACAATCCAACAGTTCAACCGCTCACTTGCGTCATTCCCACGCGGCTGAATATCGTCTTATCTCGGGAGGGTGCAGCAGGTAATTGACAGCGCGATTGCGCGCCTCTGCATAACGCGATACAGTTGACGGATGTGTATGTATGGGTATATTGATATCACGCAAACGTTCGTGGGAAATGGAGACGGAGGAAGGACATGAGAGATAGAATGATAACGTAGCGATTAGGTGGGTGATGAACAAGTGTTAATGAGGTTGGAGCAAACATGGGTTTGGAATTTTAATAACGTCTGTTAATGTGGATGAGGAGAGTTTATTTGGATGAAGGGTGTGTGTTTGGGTATGTGTAAAGAGGAATGCTATGGTATTATGAAGTGCCTCGCGGTTCGTCAAAGGTAAAACTCATAGCAATTACTTCGTGTGGTCTTTGAGAAATATCCTTGTGTGAAGAGAAGGCTATTTACGCTGCAAAATTATTAAAATGGAGTACTTTTATAACCACTTTTATTTGCTATAGTTACACTTAACCTAAGCTGTTTGCATAGTGTGCTTACGTTAGGATTATGCAGTCAAAAGTAGGAAGAGGCAAACGCTTTAAAATTTCCAAAAATTAAATAAAGGAGATTTTTGCATGAAACTCAATGATTTCAAAGATAAGTGTCCGTATAAAAAAGACAGCTCAATCGCATCGCACGTTTTAATAAAAATCTTTATTAAAATATGAAGTGCGATTAAAACTGACTGTTTTATAACTGTAATAAATAATACATAAATAGAAATAAATGAATGAAAGTTTTCACTAAAATGTGCGGTGCGATTGAATCTGAATATATTGCCACGGGCATTTATAAAACTAAATATCTCTTCGCCAAACTCCATTCCTTAAGTCCCAAACCAAACGCACAAATTTTAATCATCAATACCAACTACCCTACTTCCACCCACCCAACTTTAAGAACTAACTCCGTGCAATACCCGTTGAGTCAAAGCTTATTGCACTCTATCCTGTCCTCTCCCTCTCTCCCTCCCCTCTCTCTCTCTCTCTCTCTCTCAACGGTGTCGGCGAGCAAATATCCAAACTCTTGGAGCGGATTGTCTCGCGGTCGTGGCATATATACATATACACACATATTCGTCGCTTGATAGGTTCGCACACACACACACACACAAGTATATAGCATCTGCTTTGCGTCTCGCAGGAGCGAACGTTCGCACCATTTGCGTGTCGCAGTTTACTTTGAGGGACGATCTATCGCGCCGTGAATGAAGAGTAGGAGAGAGAGAGGGAGGGAGGGAGAGGGAGAGAATGTGTTATTTTGGCGAAATCGTAGAAATCGAAGAGAAGCGTGCAATTAACCGTGAAAGAGCGAATGCTAATTATTGGTGTGTAACATGTAATACATACAGTGATTCATTAGTTGATATTATACAAATACACGTCGTCTTCGCGGTTATTGGAATATCCTCTGATATTTGTTTCCATTCATTAGCTGAATTTGAACGCGACACGACGTCGGTTTGCTTTGTATCCCACCGTATTTTTCTTATTATTTCGTCGATTAATAATCTGGTTTAGCGAAAGATAGCGAAATACGTGCATGCCTAAAACTATATTCTCAATATTTTTCATGTCTCTTTCACGCCATTGTTTTCATTTGAAGACACATAAAAAACATGGTTCGAGATTATTTTAATTATTTAAAATACCATCTATACGATTACAAAGAGTTTCCGATTGCTACATCAACAAAATTCAAAACGAACTTGATTAAAGTACGCTCAAAGTATTATCTTCGGGCTTCTTTGAGCGCCGCGGGTCCTCTGTTTCGCATATTCATTCTTAATTCTCCGGCTTCGTATTTCAGATTGTGCGTGTATATCTACCGGCAGCAGCAGCAGCGCGCAACGCTGCTGCCAGTGAGCAGTTATAAAATTTCAGACCCTTCTTGAGTTTCAGCCGTCAGGTAGAAATCAACACTTCTCTACGTTCATTATTATTCTTTTTTGTTGCGTCTCTCAATTCCCCGGTGAAGATTAAATCATCGCGCCGGTGATCTTTCTTTTCTCTCTCTTATTTCAGTCGGAATATTATACGACGTGCGAATGGGTATAAGGAATTCGCGAGAATTGCGTAGAAATGTTCAACTTACGTGATGTTACGGAGGATAGATCGTGGCTCGACTTACCTGAAACAGAAAAATACATTGTATGAGCAAATTTTTTTACCTAACAGTAATTTTAAACAAATAAAAAAGATAAAGTGTGCTCTATCAAAGATCTATCGAAGTCAAAGCCTCTGATTAATTCCTCATCCAGGACAGACAAAACATTCTCAGATTGACAACCTCAAGCATCTTCCTTTACTAATTCCCACTCCGTGTATACAACCCATCCGAGCAAATCTAAAAAAAAAAAAAAAAAAAAAAAAAAAAAAACTTCCCGCTAACAATGCAAAACCCAATTAGTCCAAAAGGAAGCTGTAACACTCAAACAAAGCCCCCTCCAGCCGAACATTTCCCTCTCAGCGACTCGAACTTTCAGAAAATTGTCTCGACGGTAGCGCACTTCAGCCTCTTCATTCCACCCTCTCAAAAGCACAGATACGTTTGCCGTATCAACAACGCTACCCGAATGTAATAAAAAGACTCTTCTCTCGTGCACGTGTGCTACGTACAAAGAAGGAAGAAGGCAGCCGCCCGAAGGCGCATACTTGACAGAGAGACTACGCACGCGCGGCAGGCATTTGCATGCGTCGGGTCAGTTATTGTCTCTCTTTTGTTCCAGCCAGGGAGCATTTTTTCGCGGTGACAGTTCCTTTAGAATTCGGAACAGCGTCTATTAGGCGTTTCTGGCCGAGGTGTAATGTAACTGGACGGGATGAGGTTTCTTGACGTGTTAATCCGTAAGGTAAGAGTCGAGTCGATATTTCGAAGTATTTATAAGGATGTTATTTAAATGGAATATTGAAAAAATTAAAACAAAATGTTAATACTCCGATCGGACGCCATTATTACAGAAATCGTGAGATATACACCTGTTGGCTCTATACTGGAATTAACCTTTTTAGTACAAGATATAATATTTTGTTTATTATATTTACTGAAAATTTTTAAGGGTGAAAATTTGTTATCCGCTGGCAATGACAGGAATAGGTAATAAAATGAACAATATCCTGATTTTACATAGGTAAAACATATCAGCCATTCCACAAGAAATTGATTTTAAGAGGATTGAAGAAAACTAAGAGAAAAAAATGTAGACTTAAACCCCTACATATTATCATATTATAAGTTATACTATTATAGGTCATATACCTTATAGACGAGAAATAAGATCTCCGATGAAAACAGTCTTGTGATACTGTTTTCATCGGACATCAATTTTTCTTATGGAAATTGAACGTGGGAAAAATAAATAAACGAATAACAGTCACTGATGATTAGCCAACAGAAATCTGCCAAAGACGCGAACAAATTTTTCATAAAATGAAAATTAAAGTGGATGAAAAGAGCTTTAATAAAAGCCTTTCATAACAAAAATTGATGTGCCGTTAAAGCAGTATCACAAGAATGTTTGCGTGGGTTTAACTTCAACTGAAATATTATGTTGCAGAGGTGTTTCCTTTTTTTTATTTTGACCCTCCAAGAGTGGCTTTTCTATATAGGATTGCTCATATATATGCCAATAGGACTTTAAATTATAAGCAGCTCTTTCCATAAAACTTATAAGGTCCCCCTTTAAAAATCACATTTTCTCACATTTTAATTCGATCAATCTAATCACGCCCGAAAATCCAATTTCACCTTAACCCGTTTAATCGACCCCTTCCTTTTTTCTTCCTCTCTTATAACGAGCCACGGAAATTACGATTTTCTTCATTTTTCCCCTCTTCCTCTCTCTTTCCTCTGTCTACTCAGCGTCCATCCGTCCGTCCACGCGCGCAAACGAAATTAGAAAGGCGCGTTGAGAATTCGCTGGAGCAACGCCAAGCTCCGCGAACCTTGAAAGCGCCTCTGCTCTCGCGCTTTTCCATTCGAGCGCCGCGGTCAATTAGCAAGCCACCGGCACGTGCGGATACGATGATTTCGAGCCGCGGGATCGATGGGAATCGGATAGCAATGGATCCGATGATTTATCGCTGAAGCATCGGATTTTCGGGGCAGAGAGGTATCACACATGAGAAGAGAGAGAGACCGCAAGGGATGGATTAGCCGGTGATTGATTGAAATGCTTCAAGAGATTTTGGGATTTTTCAATTTTTTCGATATTGTGTATAGATTAATAAAAAAAGTGTTATAGTGATTTGAGAGAAAAATACGAGAGAAAACCACGAGAGAAAAATAATAATAATAATCACGAAGAAAAATTGTCACCAACGAAGAATTCGAGCTAATTTCGCGCGGTGTTTGAAGTTCTCTTGGCGGCTCGTCATATAAATATTAGCGTAATTCCATAATATTTGTAAGTCGCCTGAGAATAGTTGGGAATTGGGAACCGGGAGTGTAAATTCCACTAAAAAAACAACCCATTGTTAATTAGCCCTCGTTATTTGAATTTACCCAACCGAACCACCGGATTGTCAATATTACCTCAGTACCCGACATGACACGCATTCATGAAATTCCGAGAATATGATAACTTCGTCAGCTCGAATGTTTCGAAGTACGAATAGAAGTTTATTTAAAATTGTGCTAATTAACGTTGTTAATGAACTTTTGTCTTGATATTTGATTAATACACATTTAGGAATAATGATCTACATGTATAATCGTATTTAATGTACGTTTGGCAGGACAAAGACTAAAATAACGCGAAAAAACTTTAGTACGACTGTAGTACAATAAATTCTAGTATTATTAATAAAGTACTTTTACTCTAATTTTTTGCACTGATATGATAAGAATATTTTTATATTTTTACGCCTAACAATAAACTTTAATTTAAATTTAAACAAACACTGTACAAGTTTCTTATTTTTATCAAATACTCATGCTATTCAAATAAATTTAGAAAAACATTCACAGAACCCACCTGACTCGTATTTTTTAGTCTCGCTGTATTTCACGATTGTCAAAACTTATTCTGATTATTTCATGTTGCTTTAAAAACACGTGGATATTATTTTTATACATTGTGACATTATCGAAATGAATTGCGCGGCATCTGGGAGGTCGCCAGACAAACAATTTATCAGAAAAAATCGGAGCTGTTCTTTCTGCGTCGTAGTAAATTTTGCACTTTCGGTGAAAAAAAAGTTTCAGCATTATTAATAGCTTCACCGACCTTAGCCCATCTAATAGATTAACGTTTCGCGAAAAATTCCCGAAAATCAACAAAATTTATGATCTTCGAATTACTCTAGTTAAAAATCGTCCAGTAGCTAAAATGTAGTTCAGAGATCCGTTTAAATTAATGCTTGCTATGAGCCAATGCTTCATCCCTTCCTCATTTCACTTATTACGGATGAAATCACAAATAAAATACTTTCAACACTTTAACATCGTACTAAATTGCCTTACTAATCTAATCACTTTACCATTCTTCCGGAACCAAACATTCCATCCACCAGACGATACCACCACACAGACCCCTACACATACGCAGCGTCATCGCCTTTCACATCTCACATCCGTGGTCACAAAAGCCCGCAGGGCAGAAGAAGCGAGCACCGCTTACGTACCTCGCGAAATTCCCGCAGCTCGCGAAAAAGAAAGCCGAGTGCGCGCAGGTATTGGACGACGACGGTGGCGATGCTCTCGAGTTACGTCGCGCACGCACGCGAAAGGAGGGGCGCAATCAAACCGGCCGAGAGGGTCGCCCGCGCTTTGTCTTAGCAGCTTTGTGTTCTGGTGGGCCACAAACCACTACTACCACTACTACTACTACTACTACTACTACTACTACTTTCGACAACGCCTGTAACAAGAGCTTCAAAGATGCTGCGGGGAAGAGAAAGAAAAAGGCAGACAATTGCGTCGAGGATGATGCGCTCGGCTGCTGCTGCTGTTTTGTGTCCGGAATGGGGAAGGAAGGTAGAATTGGATAACCTATGATAGCATTGCGTCGGATCTTACATTTATGTAATAAGCATTTACAGACCATAGGTAGAATTTAAAATTTTATATAATTGGGTGAATACCATTAAGTAAAATTATGTTAGCAAACAAATTGGAAATTAGCCCATAGGAAAAGTAATTCAATTAAGTATATAAGAGATTCAGTCAGATTACATAACTCAAAACTCAGAGTTGTTCAAAACCAGTTGTTCAGAGTTCTCAAACCCATTCAAGTTGATACGTGTACAATGGAACCGAGAGAAGACTATACTTTTCGCTTTTCATAATTGAGGTGGTACAAAAACGTTGGAAATATTTTCACTGATCTAGAATGTTATCGCTCCGGAAAGTGAGAGACCGACGCGCAAACTCCCGCGCAATGTATTTTACAGTAAATAGTGCAGCTTTAATTATGCATTTATCATGGGACAAAAAATTCCTTTGTCACGAACCATTTGTACGATGCGGCTGGGAGAGAACAATGCGCGAGTACGTGTTTCCATTTTAATTAAATTTGATAGACCTGCATTATTGTTATTATCAGCGAAATAATACCGATAAAGTGTGAAGTTGATTAAATTTTTCTTTTCACAAAAAGATGGGGGATTATGGTAATAAATTAATGAAACTTTTCATCACAATAATTGACCATACTGAAAAAAAATTTAATTAAAAAAGTAATTCATTGAATTACTACTAGAAGCATAATTTTTTTCCACAGTTCATTTTATTGTTAATAAAGTCATATTCAACGAACGACTACTTTCTTCATTTACTTTTCAGTTGCAATCTTGTATGAAGTGGAGAAAAATTCTTTTACAGCGAAACAAAACTTTTAAATCCCCTCATGCATCGCTAATTTCTGCCTATCCACCTGCTTATCGCTACACGAAGAAGCACTATTTAAAATTAGGAATTTTGACCTCGTCGCATTTCGGATTTACTCCTATCTTGTTAGCCGCGAGAAGCACTTCGGAAAGTAAGCTAATTTATGAAGTGCGCTCGAAAAGTTTTTCATCTCCCGCGAATGTGATTCTGTTTACTACAGGCGTCCTAATCCTGTAATCCTGCATGCTTGATGATTTTTGTGGAGATAAGCATGGATAAGGAGATAAGAATGTGCACGAGTAGATTAAAACTTCGCTCCTGCCGAGGTTTTTCCCTCTCCACATCCCATATTAAAGTCTTAGTACATATACGAATTAAGAGCCATGTAATTTCCACAGGCAAAAAATTAACACAACTCTCGCCACTTCAGCTAAGTTCCAAGACAAATTCTTTCCATATTATGTTAAAACTTCATATCCCCGATTACATATTCATCCACGAAATTCACTTTGCAGCACTCTGTCTATTCCTCTCCTCCTCTCACCTTTCCAAAAAATCAGAAAATCACTCGGAAAAGGAAATCTGTTCACGTTTCGATTACACAATGCAGCTCCATCCCCTGCTGGGAATCCGAGCTGCTCCCAGGTAGAAAACAGAATTGCGAATAACCCGTGATGAAATTCGCCCAGCGTCCCTCCATCGAAGATTGCATCGCCCCTACTTCGTATAAGAATTGAAAAGCCATATTTGCGCAGGAGAGAGAGAGAGATAAAGCCGGCGAGTACCGCCCTACACTGATTAAACCGAAGCTCTACACACGCTGCGCTGTAGATTCGCTGCTGCATTAAATAATAATCCGGCGAAATCAATTATGGAAATCTAGCAGCAGCAGTAGCAGCAGCTCAAAATTCAAGCGGCCGACAATGTTTGAATGGCATTAACGACGTTTCGCCGGATTCCGCACCGCAGTCTGAGCGTCACTGCACTGGCCGCTCTCCGTACACTTTCGGTGTACACCAAACGTACATGTACGATAGAGGAAAAGGGGATATATACATGTGCTACGAGAGTGCGGGCGGATTTAGCGTGTGTATTTTGCGTCGCATGAAAGTTGCAGAAACGTGGTACGGGGGAGGATTATGGCGGTCCGAGGCTGCGAAATCGAACATGTGCAGGGAAGTTTGAAAGAGTGGGGATGGAGTTTCTGAAACGGAGATTCTGCGCTGCACGCACGCCACTAAATTAAACATGCGCAGGAGTGTGAGAATAGTCCGCGGGTATAGTTTTCAGACTAGGAATTAATGATTTAGCCCCGAGAAAAATTAAAAATTAATTAAATTTTTCCAATTTTTTTTCGTGAAAAATTTATTTTTTGAATTTTAATTTAATAAAAAGAATCAATAAATTATTTTGAGGAA
>UXGD01007290.1:0-11174 GCA_900474315.1 Torymus auratus | reverse complement strand
TTCAACAATTAATATTTAATTGAAAACATTGTGGCCGGTACAGCAGAAAACTTTGCCGGTATAAGGCATCCCCTTAAATGATTGTAAGGCCTGTAGAAAAAATAGGCCCCATTCAGAAAAACTTTGAGACACGTGTCTCATTATTTGTTAAAAGAAAGTGTTTCTTGCAAGAGTAGGAAAATCCAGGACCTGCATCAATGGTGTGACCCTTGTAAGTATTTTATAAGTATACTAATTGGTAGTATGTAAGTGTAACACAGTTAAAAAACCAATAAAAACTTTCTTATTATATTTCATCATTTCGGTTGCCTTCCTTGCAGAGAAAATATGAAATAATTTGAGTATAAGTAAAAAGTTATATAGATTAAATAATTAATGATAATAAATATTCCTCGAGTACATCTTAAAATAAAATATAATCATAATTGTAAAAAGGTATACAATATTTAAGTGAAAAAAAATATTGATATAAAAACGTATGAAACACACTTATAGGATACAAACTGAGAATAATTAAAATAATTACAATTAAGTTGTAATTATAATTATTGAATTAAAAATCACTCAAGATTCAGTATACATCATCAGCACTGATTGCACCTCGTTAAGTGTATTCTTAGCATACATAATGATAATCCATATCCTAATAAGCTACAAGTTTCAATATTTAGATACGTACTTCATACCGCTGTAAATTCCTAAAATCTAGTTTACGATAAAATCAGTGAAAATCTAAGCATTTCCAATTACATGTATACACCCATACACGCATCTGTTACTCCATTACCTATTTATACATCTCTAAATCACTCTGATTCCCCGATAATGTTGTACTTTGCTTTAAATTCAAATAAACACCATAAACATTTTATTAAGAAATTCCGTAAGGACAGTAACTTTGGATTAACCGTAAAAATGTAAAAAAAACCGGTACGCACCGACTGGTACCACCTTTTATATGGAGGAAATACCGCCTTTTTTATGATTTGTGTGTAATACTTATGGACAAACCACTCAGAATGTGTATAACCATCTGATCCCAATAGAATAAATTTATATTGACGGGAGGTAGAGAGATAAGGTCAAATGACTTTTTAATATAGTTAGCGGGCAAAGGCAATGCCTCCGTCGAAGTCAATTATTGATATTTTTTTATCGTTTCACGATAATGATCTAATAGCGGATAATTAAAATGTACAGTAAAAATCTGAAAAACTAATGAAAAATTCGGGAAGATCGTTAAGTATATTCTAAATTCACACATAAATGACGAAAAAAGCGCAGCAAACATATTTTCATGGGTAAGTGTTTTCACTAGTGAACCCAATGAACCATACACTACAAAGGTAGACCTCGCGTAGCCCAAACTCTCGCGCTTGACCGACTATAACGAGTCATTCACCCTAATCCCATCATCGGGTCAGTCAATCGACCCTATCCCACGAACCTTTCCAAGCCTGCACTTCCTATCGTCTATCCCCCACCTCCAACCTCTTTGTAATTCCCGGGCGTCCCTCGCGCAATGGTATTTCGTGTTTTATGTGAACCACGCGGCGCCAAGAAAAGTCGTAAAAGCCGCCGACTTTCTTCCCCTCCGCCTTCTTGTATATCACGTGGCGATCGCAGGCTTTCGGGATTTTAATTGAGACGTCTCGCCCGGGCCTATCTCCTTCGCCGGCGCAGTAAACCTCAAAAAGCTGCCCCCTTCCTCCGCCTCGATACGCCGCGCTGATTTAAACTCGAGTGCGCGAGAGAGGGCTTTTGATTTACGGCCCTATATATAGAGGAGAGGTATAGAGAGAAAGAGAGAGAATATGTCCTCTAAGTCATCTTTTCCGAAGATAGATTCAAATTCTTAATGAACTCCGGGAGTTTTACACGGAATTTTGTAGTTTATGAGTGAGGTCTCTCGTCGCGAGTGCAGGGTATACAAGTCAATCGTCGAGGAATGGGTTACGGTATTAAGGTGCAGTGTGACAGGATCGGAGGTCGTAAAACGGGAGTTTTCCGTGGCTCGGGGTTTTTTTTAATTTGGTTTGGGTTGAGCCGGAACGAACGAGTTCGCGGTTACTGATGCTTGTACTAAATTTTCTAAGGATTGAGTAAGACGTCAGTTATAACGTCATTATAATGACGGTTCAAGTTTATTTGTCAAGTATACCCTGTTTGGTCCATAATTACACTGTATAATTAAAAGAGTACAGTATAGTAGATCGTGTGACCGACTAGGCATATGGGTACATTAAAAATGCGGCTCCTCTTTCATTAAATCTTTGGTTCCACATTATGAAGACAAAACTATAGCAACGTTAAATAAAATTTGTTCAACAACTTTGAAATTCCGTTGACCAATCTACACCGATCTCCAAGAACAAAATCTTGCTTTACATCGAATTATACGATTAACATTATTGTTACGATTATTATTATTGTAAGCACGACGGTACAGGCATTATTTTCGCGTTATCCCTTCCTCAACTTAAGATGTTACGGAAAAAGCGGCTCTTAAAACGACGCGACCTAACGGAGGAGAACGTTCGATTTATCACTGCGCCCATCGAAAATTCCTCCTGACAAACGTTTCTGTAAGTGTTTACTTCCGAACTTACAATAGAGGCACCATTGACATTATATTAGATATATACATCGTCGCTATTTTTCAACTCCACAGGATTACTCTCTCGTTTCTCACCCACAGAAGAATACTACTCTCCGAACAACAATTTTACAATTCCTTGCGCGGACTCGCTGAGAGAGAGAGAGAGAGAGAGAGAGAGAGAGAGAGAGAGAGAGAGAGAGAGAGAGAGATTGCAAGAAACACGCGT
Organism: Torymus auratus; assembly: GCA_900474315.1. Taxonomy (NCBI): domain Eukaryota; kingdom Metazoa; phylum Arthropoda; class Insecta; order Hymenoptera; family Torymidae; genus Torymus; species Torymus auratus. The sequence goes on along the minus strand of UXGD01007290.1, from coordinate 8,349 downwards.
AGCTTGCGCGAGCGCGCACAGCCGATTTGCATCAACTCTCTTTCTCTCCGTGCTCCTCTTTTGCGTAGCCTATACGCGAAGGTTCTCTCCCCTCTTACTCGCCCGGGGTCGAATACCAAGAGAAAGAGAGCTCGAGCCTCTCGAGAGAATCGCTCTTCCCTCCCGGTTCAAAGTACAATTTCCGAATTTTTGCCTCGTAAAATCCGAGCAATGAGCGACGTAAAAATGAATAACTGCGCGAGCGAGAGCAGTATGGCAGAGAGAGACTGCTGCAGTGCGCTCTTGGTTCTCAGGACGCCGAGAAGAAAAGCGCTCGAGAGAAAGAGCCAGAGAGAGAGAGAGAGAGAGAGACAGGATGGGGAAGGAGGAGAATAAAAGCGCGACGCGCAAAAAGGAGGCGCGCGCGCGCGCAGCGATGTTATTAGATGGAAACTCTCCGCGAGTTTTCATCGTCGTCGCGTCCGCATTTGCAAGCCCGCGTGTATAAGTAGCAGCGTGGAAGAAGAAAGAAAGAGGAGTAAGCGTATATATACATGTACCGGACACTGCGCCACCGCCCGAGGACGGCGATTTTTATCTTCCGCGTTGCGAATAGATTATCGTTATTTACGAGCAATCTGCGGTGCCGGCAAATTGTTTGGGAACGCGCGCGCGAGCGTCGCGAGGCCGCTTATTTAAAAGTCGTAAACTATTCGCGCGCTCGCGCTCTCGTAATGACCTGTATATATATAGACGCGAGAGAAGGAGAGTTTCGAGGTGGACCTCTCTCGGGAAAGTCGAAGAAACGAAAGGTGGAGAGAGAAAGAGAGGATGGCGACGATGGTAATAAGGAACCTCCGGTGATGCGCTGGAGCAGCTTCTTGTCGCCGACTCGACCGATGCAGGGGGGGACATGTATACACGCAGCTGCGTATGATTATAGTGCTGCTGGTGGTGGTTGGTTTTTATCAGGCGCGCGGGTGCGTAGTTTGCGCGAGAAGACGGCGTACTCGGGGTAGGTACTTGGATTTCTTTTCGAGCTGGAGGTGAGCTGCTGCTGGTGTTGCCGTTGTACTTTCCTATTCATGGGGAGTTACATAGGTATAATGAATGTGGTGCATGTGTGTTGCTTGTGTACGGATGAAAAGTCATGGTTTTTGGGGTGGCGAGTAAACGTTGCACGTTGGTTGCGTTTTATTCTTTCGTGAGAAAAAAGACGGTGTATATATACGGGATGGAAAAACAGGTGAGGCGTAATAAAACTGACTGCGGTTGGTTGCGGGTATGTGTTTGGAGGGGTGTGAAGTATAGACGTGTAATTTTAAATTTATATACGCGTGAGTAAGTAAAACGTTGGCAATTTTTTCAGTATCGATGGTTCCTAAATTTAATTGATAAATTGTTTTTGCTTGATTATTTAATTATGAATTGGGCCAAAGGTATTAAAGTATTATAGACTAAATGTAATAGAACAAAGTGTGCATATATAATATAAATAATTATAATAAGATCAAGACGGTATAGCATAAACGCAAAGCGTTTTTAAATTCAACTGAAGTTGTGTTTAAATCAAACTACATTGTTCCACTTTACAGCAAAATTCTCAAACTTAAACTCCAAAACGTATCAGCACCATTATAATCCCACGATGAACCATGCCGACACAACCTATACACTCTAAACAAGCCCCGAATGTAAATAAGACTTTTTAATTCTCTCCTCCCATATATACATCTCTTCTCTCCTCTCTTTCCCGCCTCTTTCTCTCTGAGAAAGAGAAAGAGCGAAAAACGTATACCGAGTGTCACGCGCGGCCTCGGGGCGATCGCTTCGGGAACACGAAAACTCGATTAACTCGGTCGAAGTCGTCGGGGCGAAAGTGAGTAAATCAACGCAGCAGTCGCAGCAGCAGCAGCAGCAGCGTGGCCGATTTCGAAGGTAAGATACGGCGAGAATTTTAATTTCTCTTCTCTCCCATATCCCACGCAAAGGGTTGCTGTAGCAGCAGTCGCAGTGCCATGGTATATAGACCGCTGTCGCGAGCGAGCGCGAGCGAGAGAGAGGAATAAAAAGACGAATGGCAGGTGTCGCGAACACGTTCCACAGGTATATAGTTCGCGAAGCGAGAGAGAGGTCAGGCGGGCGGAGTTATCCTGGCCGACCTCCTCTTCTCCCCTCCCCGATACATATACACACACACACGCGCGGCTCGAGATCTCAATGCGTCGTCGTCGCGTGCGCGCACGCGAAAGAGAAAGAGAGAGATTTTTGCATGCGCGCACGCGCGCGAGAGCCCTTTTTGCGCGGAAAGGCGGGGTCTCTCTCTTGGTTGAGAGCCTGTTTTTCTGCGCGCGCGCGTGCGAGCGAAGGAGAGAGAGAGAGAAAAGAGCCGTGGGCGCGGATTTGTTTACTCGTGGTGCGCAGAGTGCGAGGGAATGTCCGCTTTTTTGGTGTTTCGGAGGGGAAGCGGCCTGGGAGGACTAAGAAGTTGATGGTTAAGGCGCGGCGATCTCCGAAGAGGATGCCAAGTGGTCTCTGTATTTTCTTTGATTATGCATGTTTACTAATTTCAGAGGATCTCTTCTTTTGGGTGATACCATGGGGTCTGCTGATTTATGGCTATAGAAGAGCGTTTATTAAGTCGTAGAGTACGTCGTCGGATTCGATAATTTGAAAATGTGGGGAAAATTTAGACGGGAAATGTGATAAATTTAGTAGTGAGATCCATAGTTGGCAGCAATCTCTTCCCTTAGAAATTACATATGTTTTAATATTAGATTTAATGGGATGGAAATAAATTTTTATTTATGACGAGACAACTGTTTGAATTACTGTGGTGTGTATAGGCTTATTTCAACAGGTTAACGCCATAGATTATTACAATAAATTTTAAACGACAGCCTGGAAGCACTGTTAGGTTTCTTCTTCAAGCATGATTCGAGGCTAAAGAACTAAATTTATATACAAGGTAACTCCAGGTAATTCGGCCACACGCACGAATGAACGTAATATAATCATTTCTTCGGCACGGCACCACTTTAACTAGATATATGAGTTACTAAAAAATACAAAAAAATATTTAAAAATGTTCCGAATCATTTTCACTTGTTTACAAGAGAATCAACCAGAAACGTGTGTGTATGTTAGCTGCACACGCTAAGTGCATAATTAGCCAGCATTTTATTTAGCTTTTCTTCTGCCCGAAATTTATTTTTTATTTTTTGTATAGAAAATCTACTATATTTTAATTTTACTTTAAAGGCTTTTTTTCATGAAAAATGTTTTCAAAAACATTAAAAATTTTCTGCTTAAGATGGTTGAATTACCTAGGCTTACCTTAGGTGGTTTCTCTTCTTGGCAGTGAGATAAAATATTGCAGCTACATAATATATCTAGAATTTTGTATTAATGAGAACTTAAATTGTTTCCCCTTTAATAAAATGATTTTTATTAAATTTTAGCCTAACTGATACAACAGAATCATCGATAGTTTAAAGTCGTTCTTATACTTACCTCCGACAATTTCAGCAACAAATACGTTAAAAAATGATATAATTTGTATTATTACTTTCATTCTTTGTACAACCTTAATGACGATCTCAAGCTCGTGCTTTCGAGGAGCCTTAAATTTACGATTGCCGATATATTTCTCCCCTATACGCAAGGCAATAATTAAATGTCGTGCGTGTGCGCGCGCGGAGAACCGATTTTCCGTTGACGACGATTAATTTTTTACTCGGTCGAGCTATCGGTTCTATTTTCTCGACTTGAACAGGTGATAAATAACTCCGGAGGGGTAAATGTTCATTTAGAGAAATTTACAAGACAGGCCTTTTTCGATGCAAAAAGTATAAACAAGTACGTAATGAGTAGTCTGTGCGGCGGCGTACGACAGTGCATATTACAATTTCCCTTTTTCTATTTCCAGAATGAAAAAAAAATAATATTTGCTGATTGAAAATTATTGTTCTTCACATCTATCCTAATTTCTTATCAAAACCAATTATCGTCATGAGGGTTTAATAGAAAAACCGAACTCATCATAACTTGTAGGATACTTCTTACGGTTCTCTCAACTTACAAGGAGAGTCCACGGCCTATAATGGGCCCTTTCTCTTGAGATATGGGTAATCTTATCTCAAATATCCTCGTTTCGTTAAAAAATGATGTCTTTTTTGTTAACTGTCCACATTGTAAGTATTCAAGATACGAAAACGACAAAACAACATTCTAAAAGAAGACAGTAAAATGTAAAATTTAAACCCTGATTCGTTTGAAAAATATTGATTTTTCAAAAAATTATAAGCAATCAAAGATAGCGTAAGAAAATGGTTAAAAATACGATCCATTAAATCGGTTAAAATGAAGACAAACATTTTAACCAATTTCTTACGCTATATCTTTCATTGCTCGAAAATTCCTGAAAAATCAATATTTTTCAAACAAATAAGATTTTAAATTTTAGGTTTTACTGTCTTTTTTTAGAATGTTGTTTCTTCGTTTTTGTTGTATCTTAAATACTTACAATGTGACAGTTGATAGGAGAGACATCGTTTTTTAACGAAATCGAGGATATTTGAAATGAGATTGCCCATATCTTAAGAAAAAGGGCCCATTAGACGGAAATGTAGGCACTGGGCTTCATTTTCAGGTATCAGAAATCGATTCTCCAATGCCCGCGAAAATCCGTTACCCAACGACCGTGGACTCTCCTTCTCAGTTATAAATATATTTATTTATCGCGAATATATCACAAAAAAACCATGCATATAAACTCACTTTATTTGAAAAATTCTCTCTCAGAAACCTATACTTACCACGACTCGACACCAGTCCGTTCACCCCCTCAACCTTCCTCTTCCTCTTCGACTTTTGTCACACGGCAAAAAGCGACGACGCGCTGCTGTTATCGGGTACGTGCGCGCTGGCTTATCGGGGTGCACGAACCGAGAGGCGTATAATCATTCAGCCTCGTTACACATACACGCGCGGGCTATCGCGATTATTCGCGAATCTCATCGTCAAAATGTCGTTTCTTTTTTCATTTGAGAGCGTGAAATATGAGGAGACTCGCGCAGTCGGGAAAATGAGTGGGATGGATTTCGACTTGACGAGAGTGATGCCTGTGTGTGTGATGTGTGTATGTATAAAAGAGACAGATTACTATGCTAATAGGGGAGAAAAATGTTCTATACCTTACCGCGGCACACGTATAATATACACAATCGAACATTGATACATCCGAACGGTACACTGTTGTACAGAAGTTCCGACGATCTTCCATGGAATTCTCTAAGCTTTTTCCGTAACGAATTACCATATCGCTTCCTCTCTCTCTCTCTCTCTCTCTCTGCCCGCGTTTCCAAAAGTCACGCTCGACTAACGAGGAGGAACTCTCTCGCGCCCGCGGGAGGAGGAGCAATTTCAACGCTTATCATTGCATAAAAGCGCCAGTCATTGACACTGTTCCCTCGAGAGCCGCTGTGACTTTCCCATCGCTCTGCGTGCACAGCGCGAGAGCTATGCGCGCGCGGCGTTCTCTCGTTGCTCGATATTCCAGCACCGCTTGGCCTGCACGCGTTTGTTATTTCAGATGATAAACGCTTTCGTTTTGGCTGGTGATTGTGTGCGCGTGCGCGGGGACGACGTCCGTCGTGCGGAATTTTTCAAAATTTAAATTTTATTGAACGACCTGACTGCGAGATTAGTTGTTTTGTAATGTTATGACTTTTATGGGAGGAGGAGAGGAATAATCGGTTACGCGGTAATTGCAAACTATATAGTTGGAACCGTATATTGTTCAGTATACAGCTAGGTAATAGAAACACAGTGGTACTGTATAATTGTTTATTTGTTACAATCACATAATAAATATATTTCTGGTAATTATTGTATTAGGTTGTATGTACTGTGTGGTACGAAAGTTTTTGCAAAATAAATTGGTAACAAGCTTAACTAATTATCTGTTCATTATTCACATACCATTGAGTGATTTTAGTTTTGTATTGGGTTTTTCCCAATTTTCTCAATTATAGTTAGTCAAGTTACAATAATGCTGCCGCTAAAAATTAATTAACAATTATCAGCGTAAAAGTCAAGCATCAACTAACGAGTGAACCCGATCCGTCTTTCGAAATTCTTCATTCAAAGTCTTGTTCCAGCATAGGTATCTCACCCAAGAAAACCACTATCTCTTTCTCGGTCATCGACAGCCGCTCTCCCATCCCACCCCTCGTCGTAAAAATGCCTCTCTCTCTTCACCGGTTGGTACACTTGCCCTGCCCCGCGCGAGCATATAATAAAATTCAGCATGGAAAACGCGATCAGTCCACCTCACTCCCCACCTGCGAGTATCATCCGGTCACGATGAGCGGAAAGCGGAAACGAGCCGCCTTTCTCATCTCATCCCATCTTTATCCCCCCACGGCAAAAAGACAGCGCAGCGCAGGCACTTGCGTTAACCAGGCCGCCCGCTAATCCGGCGACTGTAACCGAGAGAGAGAGAGAGAGAGAGAGAGAGAGAGAGAGAGATGCAGTAGCCAAGCGCTCGCAAAAAAACGATGAATGAACCGCGCGCGCGAGCGCAGGAACTAACGCATTACGCACGCTCGTGCATCCTGCGCGGAGGCTGCTGCTGCTGTTGCTTCTGGATTATCACGGGTCTAACTAGATCCTATCCGAGGCCGCTTGTACAGGTATACCTATGTATATGTATATATATATATATATATATATACACTCTTGCGAGAGAGATATAGAGAGAGAGGGAGAGAGAGAGAAAGAGAGGGAGATGGTTCGCGAAGCTATTTTATTTATTTACTCGGCCGTGAAGGAGCGCCGCCGCGGAGACTGGATCTGGTTTCTTCGCTCCGATATGAACTTGCATTTTTCTTTTTTTTTTCAGAAGAGAGCAGAAGGAGGAGGTATTTGATGCCGCGAGCTTTTCTTGCCGCGGGGCTCGTTAATGCGAGCGCGCACGGATAAAATGCGGATAGGGTTAGAATTGTCGGGGATTTATGGTTATGGAAATCGCGGGCTATAATGGGGTTCGATAGAATTAATTAGTATGGCCAATTACAATTGTACAGGGGCAAGAGTGCGCTACTTTTAAGTTTATAAGTTTTCTTTTTGCTCGCTGATAAGTTACCGAACTGTAATGAGGTTATAAAGTTATATATATTGGAGGATATTCGATGTAAGTATAATTAAATTCTTATTATACACTTTAGTTATAAAGATACATGCCGACTGTTTTTTAACCGTTATTAACGAATGGCACATTGTCCTCACGAAAAATATACTACCGTCGTAAAAGTAAAACTCTTTACAATATACCCATAAGTGCATATCAGTTAACACGGTAGGGCAACGTTAATAAAAAATTATATATATTTTTTCACTTCGACCGGGCTGTAAAAAGTCTGCGTGTACGCGTGTATATCTTTCTCTCTGACGTCAAACTTTTACGACTCGAAATCGCGATAAACCTTATAGACAAAACCATTACCCCCCTCTGACGGTATATAAAAAATTCCAGGCCAATAATCCATATACCGATCGCCTTTTTCTTATCTCTCGCGCGCTCTCCCAATAAAAAGAACAAACCACAGGCGTATCCGCTACCGCTGCTGCTGCTACTACAGCGATCAATCCGTAGATGAATATCCCCCACCTTCAGAGATCCAAAGATACACTTGTACATAAATGCATATAGGCATCACGTCACAAAACCTCCTCCTGCATACCCGCCTCTCAATCATCATCTCCGATCCATCTAGATATATGCGTGTAATACAGCAAGTAGCTAACGACGTTATCCAGTCGCGGGAGAGCCATCCTCGTTGGAACCAGGTCGTCGCGTCATTGTTCTGATATTATATAGATATACGCACGTTGATCGTAACGCCGACAGAGATTCCGCAGGCGGTCGCGCGAGAGAGCCGGAACCTTGACATTTCGCGCGCGCGCGGCCTAGAATCGCGTCCGCGCGATTTATTGCTATACTAGAAAGAGGAGAAGTGGACGAGCTTCGGGGGGATATGGATAAGTGTTTGTTACGCGATATGGGAAGATGATGGTGGGAGTTCGAATCAGTCGGTGTTATTTATTATGAGGGGAAAGTATATATGATTAGGGGGTTTAGCTTACCGAGGCAAATGTCGAGGTAGTCGGTGTCCTGCGAGATCGATGCGCCGTTTTCCGAGGGTTCTGTAACAAACAAAAAGGAAATATATAGACTTTAGGTTGTAAGATTGTGTTTGCATACTGATTGTTTTTAATATTCTTGAATTGTGATATTGGTGGTACTGTATCTATATATAAATTCATAAATTATTTTAATCATTAAAAAAAAAAAAAAAAAAAAAAAAA
>UXGD01007289.1:0-11175 GCA_900474315.1 Torymus auratus | reverse complement strand
TATGGGTAGGTCCCCGTGAAATTACTTAAAGAATAGAATGAGACCTTGATAATTAAAATCGGTTAAGAAACAAAAAAAATAGGGATTGTTTATCAATAATTGTTTGTGCTGTTTCTAAAATATCGACATTTTGTTATAAAAAGTTATTTTAGTCGTGTTAAATACACTATATTTATAGTATCCGTGTATTATTATTAGATTAAACTATAATTATTAGTAACTATGGTTTTTTAAATCTTAGGTGACCTTTTCATTTTGTACTGATTTCACTGGGAATTCCCGTGAAAGAACCACCTCAAAAAAGAAATATGTTATTTAATGATTATTCAGTACATTTCTTAACTTTGTTCCAACCATTAACCCTGTTTTAACCATTGTTTATTCTTGAAACTAAATTAGTTTTTTTTTCGTTAATTTTTGTTCCAAGAATAAGCATACAACTTTGTAGAATGATGTACTACAGGATTACGCAGGGCAACTGAATTTGTTTAAGGCGTAAATCCCTATTTTTTATTATTATAATAATTACTTTTACGTATTCCCTCGAAAACAGTGTTAATAGTATAGTGTACCCCCTCAATTCTATTATAATAAACAAAAGCGTATCCTCCAAAATATGAACGAAAAAGAATTGCAGGTAATATTTTCAGTCGAATGAATTTGCACTGTGAAAAAAGATTGTTTTTTTTTTTTTTTCTCAACACTCAAGTGTTATGTAAATAACAAGGATATATAATGCGAACATGATGTTTTCCGTACTGATAGACATCATTTAGATAATTTAATATACTTCTATTTGACTGCAACACGACAAGGCATATGAATTGGTAGTAGTATTTCCTTTTACAACAGCTATTATTGAGTGAAAAATCATATAAATATTCCGGCGAATAGTCTGGCATTCTACACAAACACAGTTGTGAATTTACAAAGTTAACCAAACTTCAAAATGAAGACATTCCTGTTCGTTCTCAGTATTTTTGTTGCTACAGTAAGTTAATATTTAATATTATATTAATATACTTATATTAATGTCATTAAGATGACATCAAATATTTAAAAGAAAAAAAATTAAATGTAAGTTTATGTATAATTATATCTTAAAGATTAATTAATAAAAAATATATATAACAATTATTCTACCAATATAGACTATAAATAGCAAACAGTTGATTACTTTTTGTACTCCTTAACTTTGTTTAAATTAGAAATATTTTATTTTGAATCAATATTTAAAGTTTTTGTTTATTGTCCCATTTATTTTTAATTCTGTTTTGAAATAAATCATCTATGCCTATATAATTACAGGCTCCAATAGGAATAATGAAGTGTTTTCTCAATAAAATTACTACAATTAATTTAAAACTTTTACCTCGAATAACTCTCATGCTTTATTTTATTAAAGGAGATATAAATATATTCATTTGTTATACTTTTATATTGGAATTTTCATATACTATCTAATATATGATACACGCAATACATATTTTGAATTTTGTTCAGATTCTAAAATAATTTCTTCCCAGCAGAGACGGTTTTATGACGGTCAAAAAAAGTTTTCAAAAAAATGTGTTAGAAATGTATTATTATGATTATTATTATTATGAATTATTTAAGTCATCTGTAGTCAAAATATGTTATTTTCTTAAATGTAGCAATGTATGTACGTTTGTGTTAATTCTGATCTCTGTGCGTTTTTAGGCATACGGAGGCCCAGGACATCGAAAAAATCCAAATTTCGAACCGTGTCTTGCTGAAAATGAACTCACTAAAGGTATTTTAAATCTAATGTTATATATCTAGCTAAACCTTAAAGTATTGTGCGCGTTCTACAATATTGACTTTTAAGATGAGCCCTACATTCAAGCCGTAAGCTAATAATTTTTTATGAATAATTTATTTGTAAAATTTATAATTAATATTAATTTAAGGTCCTTGTAGAAATGCAGTGATGTAAAGATTAAAATAATTATATCAGCGTCATCTTTAAAAAATTTTTTAAATATTATTATTATATTTATCCATAAGGCCCCTAGATTTTACTCTGAATTTAGTATTTACCATCCATAAATAAATAACTTTGTATTATTATTATGTTTTTATAGAACAATTTCATACTCTAAAGAAAAGTGGAGACCCAAAAGTTGGTTGCGTTATGGCGTGCATTATGACAAAAGAAGGGACGGTAAGTCATAAATGATAAAGAAAATAATAACTAGGCAATAACAATAATTATATAATTTGAAATTATTATCATTATTTATAAATATTGTAGATGATTGACTCAACAATTGAGCTTGAAAAAATAAAAGAAAGAATAGCAGCACATCCTAAACATGATCCTAAATTTATAGAAATAGCGACTAATTGCGTATCTGAAGGTAAAAAAACTTAACATTTTTAATTTTATTTCAATAACAATATTTTTGACGTGTTAAAATAAGGATAGATAGATCCATAAATTTAATATATAAAATTTTTACTATAGGTAGAATATATTTGTATCCAAACTTCTAATCTCTATATGAAAGATTTATAAAGAAACCAAATGTCTAAATTTTTTTCTTAAGGAAAGATTAAACGCTCAATATAGTTAGTTATTAACTAATATAGTTAATATTCTATCAAACTGATGTTCAAAACTTTTAAGCTTGATTATAATACTAGCTATGACATTGAACTATACCGTCGGATCAGGAATAATGCGCAATCGATGGGATATATTTTGAATGTGATACTTAATATAATTCAATTAACAAGTTAATAAGTTATTTGTAGATTTATTTTAAGTAAATTTCGAAAAAGCCTCTCTTCAAACAATAATGATTTAGAAACAGAAAATAAGACTAGAAAAACTGAACTTCTATTTACTTTTTCAGAGTTCAAAATATTGATATTGTCAAAGTTTTGACGAATTCTATTCTATGTTTATCTATGCATAGCATTATTTTTAAGCAAAATTGCGTTATTAATAATCATGTATCAATTAAACGCTAATGCAGCTATTTTTAATCGTATATAGTGTAGCTAATATCAGAAAAAATATAAATGCGACCCAAATATACAACTTATTTCATAATTTTAAAGTAATTTATAATAAAACTTTCAAATAATTTCAGCCCAAAGTATCAGTGATAAATGTGAAAAGGCAGCTGCATACAAAAAATGCTTCCATTCAAAAATGCGAGCAGAAAAACCTGCACCAGAACAACAACCATCGGAATAAAATTGTTATTATACTTTAAAACATGTTTGTTATGTAAGAATTTCTAAATGATATAATAAATATTATACGTAACCTTACAAAATTTACTTCTTTCATCGTCCAATATATTTTAATTTAAATAACAGCTAAAAATTACAATGAGGCCAATTTTCATGTTTTATGCACATCATATTATAGTTTGTCCTAACAAAAATTATTTCTATTTATCATTCTAGAACAAAATTATCTATGTATTTATAGCGTATATAAACATCGAAAGCATTTAAGATAAATTTTGTGTAAATTAACAAAATTAGTGAAACATAAGTGCTAAATATCTCGGGGGCTAATAGATTGACTTTAATCAAATAAAATGTAGTTGTTTAACAATTTTCCTAATGACAATTATATAACATATATATTATAATTTTGAAGCTAATGATCACGACTGCCTAATTAATTAAAGAATGAGAGGTTCTACGTTTTGGAAAGTCGAATTACTTAGGTAGTAGTGACAATATTCGCTTCATAACTATGATAACAAATTAAATAAAATTTTTTTATTAAACTCAATTAACTTATATTAGCTACATTACCTGCTCCCGAAAAATGAATAAATGAAAAACTCGCTCATTGGTACAATCAATTGAACAAATCGACCAATTGTTTAGTGAATACTCACTTATTAAGCAGTGAAAATTTTATTCTGCTGCTTTAATATGAATATTCACTAAAGTATCAGTAGAGTTTTGCACTTATTTATTACCAAACAGTTTTTTGCTTTCGTCTTAAAAACAAAAATGTTTGTCAATTACATCCATTCTGCTTTCAAAATTATTACAGTATATTTATTCGATAGTTTTAATTTGATTTTAAATATTTCATCACATTGACTTCCTTTTCCCATAATACGCTGAAAATATCTGTATTTCCATAAGTGAATGTAGACTTCTGAGGTCTCTCCTATAAACAAATTATTATTTATTTTAAAGAATTTCAATCTAAAATGAGGGTTAAAAACAAGTCTATATTAATATCTTATTTTTCATCATATATTTTAATTGAATTCATCATTGTAAATATAAATATTATATGTCTATTCTTAAGAATTAACTGTACATTTGACTTATTTCTATGTTACTTTCTTTATAGGGAGAAATCGACACTATTAATTTAATGTAAACTCAAACCATATAATATGAGATATTGAATTTCATCATTAAGATTGCTCATAAAAACTAAAGTTCAATAAAAAAAAATATATTATACAGAATAGTGCCACTTCCTCTCCAGATTTTTATATTAATTAGAATTATCCTAGGAACATAAACATATTTTGTGAACATTATAAAAGAAGGATATCATTCTGCATAAAATTATTACCATAATAGTAGAGTGACATCAAATTATCTAAAAATCATTAAATATTATTATGAGTTAGGTGATGATTAAGTTGAGGAAATGCTCTTAATTACTGACAATTATAGTAAATAAAAAAAATGGATCTCCATAACTGTCAATAGCAGACAAGATTTAATATAGCTTTAAGAATCGGTAAAGTAGAGAAATCAATCATTGTTTTAAATCGAAAAAATGTATCACATGTTTACCTCATTTGTACTAAGAAAATAATTATCAGTACTAACGAGGTAACAATTTCCCTTTTATTTTATTTATTAGCAAGTTTCTCTTATAGTGTTGCTCTTAGAAATGTTCCAAGAATATTTCATTCATCGAAATGCATACAAGTAATATTTTACCACAAATAACCAGATACTCATAAAAAATGATTCGTTTTAGTTAGTAGATGAATGTGGTGATTAGTTGAACACCGTTAATTTATAATTAATGTAAACATTTCTTCAATGACGCTTTTTGTATACAACATTTTGAAATTTTTAAATATAATTTGAAGTTGTTTTTTAAATACTCCTTTTGAACGATAAAATACAAGAAACATTATAATAGAATGGTAGTACATATCCTTTGCGAAAGTTTATCATTTTTTAAAATAAATCGCTCAACATAAATCTCATTTATCGAATTAAGTACTTACATTCTATCTTCATTTCGAACGTAAGCAACAAAATAATTCAACAATCAACATCATTCTTGAACAACGAAACGTCTATCTTACTTCATTCGCGCAATTTTGGCATCTGGCCATTCGTCGACATTGGGGACACTTGATTTAAAGAGAGGAAAAGATAATCGATTGTTTTTCTGGAGTCATAACGTCGAGAACGGTCGCACGTCGAGCACGTATTGGAGCGCGGAACGGGCTTTTTAAACAGTATTTTTGTGCTAGAAAATTTTTCAATGTTTTTTTTTTTTTTTTTTGTAACAGTACCTTTAAGGCTAGGTTCAGGATAGAGAAAATCTAATTCACCAATTTTAACCAGCTGTAGCTTATTTTGTGTTTAATTTTCTTCAATATGAATGTAACTGATTTTAAGAATCTTAATCAAGATTTGTTTTGCAATAAAGGATCAACATTTGTCACCCAAACATTAACTTAACAGCTCTCAAGTTTATACAAAATTTTGGATTTTCTTTTCTCATATATACTTTAAAAGTGTAACAAAACACCAATTATCTGTAATTTATAAAAAAAAAGTATAAAAACTGCGCACTTCTCATCTTTTTAAACCAAATGTCCTCTTCTTAACAGACTAATCGAATTCTCTCCACGCGTCATCGTCACGTCGAAGTATAATACAAGTTACATCAGGGTGAAAAGCTGGGTATCCAGGAGTGTACCCGCCGATGCCGGCCGAAGGTACAGCGCGGTGCGACGAGGGCGAGGAGGGCGAGCGCCGCGCCAAGGAGCGAGACTCCGCATAGTGCGCCCGCGGTGACGTCGTGCAGTGGCGTACCGGGCCGCGGAGACTTGGCCGCGAGGATGAGCAAGCCGCAGCAGCTGAGCAGCGCCAGGAACGCGAGGCTTAGGCTCGTCCAGGCGCGTCGCATGCTGCGGCAGGCGCCAGCCAGTGTGCAACAGGCGCCGCAGCCGATCGCGCTGTCGTAATAGTATCTACAACGAAAAAGAAAATTGATATTATCTACATATAAATAGAAAAATATTGGTTGTGATACATTAACACCAGTTGCACCACAATTCGCTTTTTTAAGCGTCTGACAGGTGATATATGAGACAGAAATGATAAACTGCATATTTACCTTCGACCTTGTGACCATGATAAATAAATCCCTAAGCCGCAAGTGAGTATTCCAACCAAAACCAGGATTATGGGTGCATTTCGTATGCTAGATTTTTCTGTTCCACTGATTAATGTTGTATTGGCTTCACTCGTTGGTGGTGATAAAGGTGGTACCTTGAAAAAAATATAAATATTAGTATAATTATATATTTTATTTCCGTAAAATTAATTTAAATAACTTGTGGTAGTATAATGTTCTGAGTAATTATAATCAACCGTTTTTATGTTAAATGATGATAATAATTTGAAAAAGAAAGCTAAATTTAAAAACTTTTTACTAAAATATTGTACATGCATACATCTTTATTTTATGTGTTACTGGAATAGGCTACATCTACAAATAAATAAACACAAACAATATTTAGTTCTATAACTTTAATTCCATTTCCAAAAATATATTTTACAACGCTGACGCTTACGTATATTATGTACATAGTACATATATAAAAGTAAAAATATATAATAATACATGAAAATATTTCTATAACTACTAATTTTAATGATTAATAAATTCATCTTCAACTGATACGTTGATTATTATATATTATATTATACTCTATAAATAAACATTGAATATTAATAATTGATAATTATTTTAAAAATATGTAAAATCTATGTTCAACAAAGTTTTATAAAATTTGAAATATATCACATAGAAAGCTAAAGCGAAATTTCCTCTATTTAAGTATAATATCCGGAAAATATACTTAATCTTTTGTTATTACATAAAAATAAATATGAAAATAAAATTAAATGTGATACGTAGTATTGAATTGAATGTATATAAAAAATAAATGACTTCTTGAAATATATGTAATTGTATATCTCAACAGGTTATACAAACAATTCTTTAATGAGCTTATTACGATAATAGTTTTTGCTTGTTAAATCCGCAGCAGTACAATTTGACTTTATAAGCAGTATTTACTTATAGAAAGGCTCATTAAGTTTTTATTAGGCCTAATTTTATCAGCTCAAAACGAACTTGATTCAAAGCTCAATAAAATTTGATTAAATAAACTCTGTACTAGTCAATCTTTCTAAGAAATTATATAAAAAAAATTAATTTATAATCGTAATTATAAATTCAACGTAAATTTGTAATGTAATACTTTTCAAGCTTACAAAATTTAATATTAATATTTCAAATATTGTTCAATCTTCATGAGTAAATAAATAATTTAGAATGTAATTGGATTGTTAAGATTTTAAAGCTCGATTGGTCTCTGTCTAATAGACTGAAAATTGTAAAGTACCAAGAACGTGAAACGGACGAGAACAAAATGTTAACCACTATTTCCGTTCTTCGTCGTCGTCTCCTACACGAAGAAGACGAGATAAGCAAGTATAACCAAGAGACTCACTACCGCGGTGCGTGCGATGAAGGCGCCCTCGACGCCCTGGTACAGGCTCGCCTTCGGCTTCTCGGCGTAGACGGTCTCGTCGTATCTCTGGGTCGTCCTGCCGTAGACAGCCGTCTGCGGTGGCTCGACGAAATGATGTTGCGGCCTGCGTTGCTGGGCGATCTGCTGGGGTTCGTACAGAGGCAGGCAGCGTCGTGCCGCCGGCGGTTCCTTGTTCGGGGTCGAGGTCGTCGGGCCGCGCGGCGACAGCGCGCGACTCTGATGCGGCGTGCTTTGGTGTGCAGCCGGCGAGTTCATCGCTCGGTGACCTGCGGAGAGGAGAGAGAAGAGACTGTAGAACGAGAGATAGGAGGAGGAGAGAGAGAGGCGAGTGAGGCTGGTCAGGGCTGCGGCACGCCGAGTCATTGTCTCTCGCGGATGTGCTATGTGTGTATACGCGAGCTTTGATGGTGTTGCGCTGGCTTGCAAAAGGCTTTCTCGTTTTGTAGGATTCGGGCGAGGAAGTAGTACTAAAATTTTGAATATTTCTGAGTGCTTCGTTGGGAAAGTTTTGCCAATATTATTGAGAATTTAAAAGTAATAATTTAAAAATTATTATAATCAAATGGATTGCATCGGAATAACGTATAAGCTTGTTATAAAAGTGAATAATTGAATTCGCGAATAATTGAATTCCCTTTATATATGCACAACGTCACAGGGATAAAACTAAATAATGACAAGAATAAAACTCCCAGGAAGAACTTTCGTTAAGTAACCATCTTTTTTGTCTCTGTTTTTAAAAGAAAATACTTTGCGCTTGAAAAAGTTCAAGACAAAAAACATCCACTTCCACAAACTCCAATAATCGCGAGGGAATAATGGCCTCTCGCGAAACAATGTCTCATTACTCCCACCGCAACCACGACGTTTTCTCGAAGACAATCCCGAGCATTCAGCCGACTCAAGCGAAGCGTGAATCGAAAGTCAATGCGCTTACCGGTAGCCGAGGACGAAGGCGAGCATCCCGGCGTAAAGCTGCCGCGACGTTGGAGGCCATGAACTCCGGGCTGCTGCTGGTGTTGCGGACTTTTCACCGGCGACAGTAGATCGCCCTGGGACCGGGAGCGGGGCTTGCGCGGCGTCGTTAAGATCTCGTGTAACTTCTGCGTTGCCACGTTGTTCATTGGCCGTTGCTGCTGTTGCTGAAGTTGCGCTGCTTCCAGCCCGTTACGCTCCGGCAGACACGGCGGATCCTCGTCCTGCATCGGCACGCTCGTGTAACGGCCTGCAAGGGATTATTATAATGCGAAAGGTGTACTTTGGGAAGTGCGCTTCTTTATTTTTTCGGTCGGCCGTGGAGTTTTAAGCCGAACGGAAAGAGGGTATAAGTCGAGTTTGCGCGAACGTTTCAGTTGTCATGCAATTTAAATACGCGGTAGAAAGTCGGATATTTTTGCAATACTGCAGGCTATACTATACGTGTAATACAGTGGAAACTCGCTAAATCGGACCTGTCTAACAAAGCCTCTCTAACTCGAAAAAATACAATGTAAAATGACACCGTCTCTAGCTTGAACTCGAAATGCAAGCTAATACTATATATGTATTCATAAATATAATTGAATATTACTTGTCCTTGGTATTTACATTTTGACTATTATCATGAAAAAAAAATGAAAGTGCTTAAATATTCCCGTTATTGTGCAAAATGAAGATGATGAGGTCTCTGATGATAAGGCGAATGATTTAAAGGGGTACGTCACAGACAATGATGCAAAACGTGCTCTCAATACATTTTGTGAAACAATTTGGAGAGGTCAGAAGAAGTTGACGATAATATTTTTTCATCTTTAAACTGCAGTATTGAAAATACGCTCGATCTTTTTAAATCAAAGTATCAAACAAAAATAACTGACTTTTTTCTTAAACAAAAGAACAGTAAATCTCTCTAATTCGAAGTAAATTTATTCCACATCTTTATCTCGAAGTCGGTTTGACATGAAACTTCTCTAACTCGAAAAAATGTGTCGGTCCCTTGAATTTCGAGTTAGTAAGTTTCCACTCTATATGTTTTAAAAAATGACGGAAATTATTACCGACAAATTACTATCAAAGTAAAATAAAATAATCGATAATAGTTCTATGTTACCTTCACCTTATCAAATCAATATTACCAATCTTAAAATATATAATACCACGGAATAATCTAAATCTAAAGTATAAAGAACCATAATCTTGTACAAATCTCACCTCTTGGTGTACTCTTCTGTCTCCGTGAGGTGTTCCATCCCTGGCCATCGTCTTCGTTCCACTGTGCAGGATCGTGCGGTCGCACCCCATCGGGTCCCAACGTCGTGTAATGCGGATCCGGCGTTCTGTACGATCTGACCGATCCTCTGATGGAATTCTGCCGACTCATGGGGAGCATATGTGGCGGTGGTGTCTGCTGATACTGCGGGGGCGGCGTCGCGATGGCCCTCTGCTGAAGCTGCTGCTGCTCGATGAACTCGTAACGAGAGTTGTTGGCCGTCACCGTGGCGATCGGATGCTGAAGCTGCTGCTGTAGTAATTGTTGTTGCTGCTGTTGTAACTGCTGTTGCTGATGGTGTGGCTGAAGCTGGACCTGGACTTGCACGCTCGCGTCATCTTGGATGTACTCGTAGCGATTGGTCCTGTAAGCGTAGGCCTGACGACTGCCGAGGGGTAGACTACCGACACGTCTGTGAGCGTTAGGTGGCGGTGGCTCGTCGACATCGTCGTCGATGTAGCAGTACCGATCGGCGGTCGTGCGGTTCAGGTTGACTACGCTGCGGTGGTGAGGCGGTGGTGGCTGCTGTGGATGGAGGTTGACGTTGGCTTCTGGACTGCCAGTGAAGGCTGGATTCGTCTGGCCATACTGTGGTTGTGGTTGAAGAATCGCTGGCGGTGGCGGAAGATCGTCCTGTAAGAGAGTGTCAAATAATGTTAACGCGATAGGTACATTTAATCGAGAAAACAATGTTTTGATACTGATCTTATTCTTTTTCATACTTCAGGGGTTTTCCGAAAGTTTCCAATAACAAATACAAAAGTAACATCTTATTGAAACTGAACTAATTTGCGATGTTCTGTTAAGCTTATAAAAAAGTTTTAAAAGAATTTTATAATCAAAATATAAACAGATACAATAATTATTATTATTTTTTTTAATTTTTGAATAATCAGAGTGACCGAATTATACGCGCTTATAATAAATGTGATTTTATCCATTTCGTAATTTCAATAGCGACAATTGCAAGGATTAGTATTTATCTATTATTACTTTATTAATCATAAAGTGATCATAACCGATCGGCATCACCTCAAGGTCGAGCCATATTACTAATCCATTTGGAACTTTTTCTAGGGAAAAATTGTTAAAGTA
>UXGD01007288.1:0-11176 GCA_900474315.1 Torymus auratus | reverse complement strand
AAAAAAATTATTTTATAAAAAAGTATAAAAAAAGGAATTGATAAATTAGTTTGAGGAAGCTACGTGCCAATGAATTGTACATTATTTTTGGTCATAGTAGCATAAAGTACTTATTTTACGCCAGTTTTGTACACACAAAATGCAAGTTCACGCACACAAGGTATATAAATTAAAAAATTTTCACATTTTTTATTTTACGCCTACCGAGTATAAAGTCGTACTTTTAAGTGAATAGTGAATTAATCAAAGTTCAAGATACGAATCAAATTTAAATTGTGTATTTGGTTCGAATCAATTTAAAAAAATTAATTTAAATATTTGCAACCTGGTTTGTAGTATAAGAAGATTTTTCTTATTGCAGCTGGACAGTGGGAATATTGATGTTATAATTAAATAAGTATAATTATTGATATTACTGCTCTCACTGTCTATTAATTCTTGAGGTAGGTTTATAAACTGTTTTATAAAAATACTAATTTTGTGATTCTACATATTTTATTGCAATTAGTCTTAATTCAATATCCAATAATGAAGTTTTAAAATTTGTTAGAACGATCAATTTTTCAATTAAGTACTTACTGCCAGTACAAAAATTTAAAGAATAAAAAACGCGTCGATAGGGCCTTCGTCGAGCGCGGAAAAGTTAAAAATTTCAGGAGTGGCTGGTTCGCCTGTCTACCCTTAAAAAAAGGCTTGATCGAATAAATACTGTACAGTCCCCGTTTTGATTTTAATCATTACACAAAAATTACTTTTTGAAGTCTATTAATATTGTACAATGAATGTATTTTTACCGAATTCGTATTTATTCCATTATTTTTCTAAACCAAATTCCCGAAATAAGCCTATTATTCTTGCTTCAGAGTATCCTAATCTCCAAAGTATATAATGTACAAAAATCGACTTAACTTGTGACAAAGGTTTGCTTCATGAGATCTATATAAATCATAAAACATTGTGATTCCGATAGAACGAAATCTTGTAACGTCGACGAGATATGTTGAATGGGTTTAGAGAGATATTTTCTCCTTTCTATACTGAGAATAGACACAGCTAAGATAGACTATAATAGCAGACATGTCTATATTTCGAAGTTGAACATCATAACAGCTATAATATTATAGCTGCCTGGCAAAGATCGCGAATTCAAAACCGTAGATTACAAAATCACATATATGGGAAAATCGTCATAACATTTAATGACTTTTGCAATGATTTGTCAACAGTAGTTTATTGCTGCTATTTACACGCCGTGCGAAGCACATAAACCAGACTAGCATTAAAAGCTGCAATTGGCATCAGAAAATGTACCCTGGATTTGGTATGAGTATATGCAACGCACGGCGCAACGCGGTGGTGTATTAATAAGACTTCTGAAAAAGTGCCATTTTTCATTACAGCACTTTTTAGATACTTTTATAAACATTCTTATACACCCCCGCGTTGCATACTTATTACCAAATCCAGAGTGTATTTTCTGATACTAATTGCAGCTTTAATGCTAGTCTGGTTTATGTGCTTCGCACGGCGCGTAAATAGTAGCGATAAACTCCTCTTGACAAATCATTGCAAAAGTCATTAAATGTTCTGAGGATTTTCCCACATATCGTCATCATCTACGTTAAATGGTTGATTCAATTAATACACAAATTTCAATAAGAAATCAATACTTACACAAAGTTTTGATTATAAATCTCTTTATCGCTCTTTTAGATTAGATCAAAGTTTTCAAAATTTAATTTTAAAAATTTTGATAAGTAGGCCGGATGTTATTTTTAAGAATATATTACTTTCAATTTTAAGCAATAAAAACAAAGTAAATATATTACAAAATTAAACGTTCGTTTGTAAAAATGAAAAATGAAAATCACTCAAACACGGAGGATATTCTACTAGTAAATCTCTACTCGAAAGTTTACAGAAAAGGTTACTTAAAATTATCAATAAAAACCAATTTACAGGAGATAAAAAACCTATGAGCATTGATCATTTTTTTCCCTACGAATCTCTATCTTATCATTATGAAGAATTACAGTCAGCTTTCATTAACTCCAACAGTAACCCAAGGAATAAATGTATTCAGCTTCCAAGAAGATATTTGAACATAAGCATTAAAAACAGTCACATAAGAGCAATTATGCAATACAATAATTTACCAAATTAAAAAAGATAAGGAATAAACATAGCAAACAAATAAAACTGAAACAATGGGTAAAAGGAAATACCTAAAACTACACATCCTAGAATGATAACAAAAAGTCATAAATAAAATAGATTAGTCACCGAAACAAAATTCCGCATAGTACAACATAATATCTAATATTATAATTATAAATTTCTGCCTCGGTAATTATATCCAATTATATTAAATTTGTCAAATAAATTAATTTTGTATGTAAGAATTAAATATTGTCAAAGTTTATACCACTACCAAAAATCAGGAAGAGACTCTGCAAAATATCATTTTAAATATTTTAGCTATAGATTTTCCTATAAGTGCCATGAAATATTATCTAATAATATAATGTACTCTAGTTTTAAGTTAGTCTTAAGTATACCGGACCAGCGAACAGGAAAAATTTTCCTTTGCTGGGTTACTATTGTAATGTAAGCAATGTAGAATGGTTACATTTTTTTGTAATTTATCTGTACTTTTACCCTGGTTAAGAAATAATAATAATATAATAACACGAAACGACGTTACGAAGCCATAGATTCCAAAAAGATATTCGTAGATGCAGTTCTGCCACGTACCTACGGCACTACGGCACGAAAATCCCGGTACGAGAGAGCGGCAAGCAGAAAAGCGTAATGGAGTTACGTTTAATAGCCTTCCAATTGATTTTCTCGTAAAATTTCACCGCAACAGTGGTGTGGGCGCGCTAGCTTTCGACGCGTATGCGAACGAAAAAGCAGAGCGCGAGAAACAGACCGAGAATCCCAATACCTCCCCTATAGTGCACACGCCAGAGTACCTTATATACATTGCATCGATACGTCCGCGTAACAGCCATGTTTTCCCTTTTTTTCATTTTTTTTTTTTTAGACAATCCTTTTGCTCGGCATACTTACATTTTTCATCAAAAATTGAAGGAAACTAAAAAAGTTACCATTCAAAATGTATATTATCATACATTTTAAACTATTTTAGATTGTATAAAATTAAGAGGTATTCAGTGGTTTATTAATGTATGAGCTGTGATAGATTTTTGAAAATTAACATTACTGTAATTGATGTAATTGAAAATGAAACCTCTAAGGTGGTAATTTATACATGGCGTGAACTGCCCACGTTTTTCCTCCCTAAATGCGTAATATATAGAATATGGTAAAAAAAATTAAATAAAATATAACAATTTTTTAGATGCCTTACAATATTGTAGTCTATAATAGTACACGAGGTTTTTTCAACTTTTTAGTTAACGATTCATTTTATTGCTCCATTTTAAGTTCGCTTTCACAGTCTACAAGATATTTTGAAAAAAAAATAAAAAATTTCTGAAGACATGCAGTTTTTTCTCAAAATACATTTTTCTCAAAAATTCCATGCTCTTTTTACTGAAATTTCACAGGGTGATAAAGGGTGTAAATAGCTCTTAAACCATATGTGATGGATCAACTATTTTTTCCCGCGGAGAGAAAAAAAATTAATTAAGGATGATTCGGCCACTGCGTTGAGAATAAATCGTAAGAAAGGCTTTAAAGTATATTAAATATACCAAAGAGAACAAAATTAGGAACGCCCCAAATGATGACCTTGTAGGGTAGAAAAGTGTAAAATGTGCGTTTTGGCCAAATTAGGTGACACGTTACCTAATTCGGCCAATATTGAAAAAATAGTACAAGGGAACTTATAAACTCTAGAAATTAATAAAATTTATGCTTTTTAATATATAAAAAGTTGGAGCGGTCCGTAGCTCAGTTGGTTAAGGTTAATAATTAGCGGAAACTCGGTTGCTCAAGGTGTCGGGCCGTCGGGGGTTAATTCGATTCCCGGTAAAGTCACTCAGATTTTTTTAGTTTTTCTTCAACGGGAAAAGAACCCTACTGGACACCGGCTGTTTCGGGGCGGATTTTTCCCTGAAATTTTTCATTCGGAAAAATTATAGGGTTTTCTTTGCCTCACAGGCGTAAGCCTGAGCGAATGCGAAACAGTGGTAGGGAATCTGTAGGTAATAGTTTATGGTAGCCAATCCGATGCTTCTGCAGGGAGCGCCGGCCTTACCGGTAAAGAGCTGATCCCTGAAATACGGGATCTTCTCCCGGGGGCTACACTGGGAAGTGGACCCGATGCTATCTCCGGGACAGAGAGTGCCAGCCCGGCACGGTGCGTGTCTGAAATACGTCCTCACCGGAAAAGCTTCCCAGGGAGGGGGTATAAAGAAGAAGGATGCACTTGCTGGGCCCAAAGAGGCTGCAGGTGTGTAAACCCAGAGAAAAAAAGGTATATATAAAAACTTTATTTAATTATTAACTCCCACGAATAATTCTTGTAAGTATAAAGGAAATAAAGCATTTTTTTTTGTTATATCATAATGCATTTGATAAATGATTTTGGAATTCTATACTCTCTAAATGTAAAGTAGTGAAAAAACTAGTAATAAGTAGGTCACTTCCGAAATAGTGAATATGCACTCCGAAATAGTGAACATTATTCCGCAGTGCATATTCACTATTTCGGAAGTGACCTACTTATCAATACTTTTTTCACTACTTTACATTTAGAGAGTATAGGATTTGACATAAAATAAAGAAAAAATTCATTTTAATTAATGAAATTGATTATTGCTAATCATATTTTTAAAGTTTCTTCTCTTAAAAGAGTCACATAAATGACCGTTAAATTAATAGGAATTTCACACCTTCTCATACCTATATTTATTGGATCACGCTTCAGATTGGAAGAATTATAGACGCAAACGTATTTTGCTTATATAAATTACAAAAAAAAATTATTTTTAATATTACTTTTATACTAATTTTAAGGAAAAAATATCATCTTTCTTCCGGTATCACTTTCAATAGTTTCAATTGGTTTTTTAGTTTATATTTTGACTATAAACGAAATACTTGCTTTTTTGACTTTACAAAACGCCCAACTCGCTGAAATTTGATAATAGAAACTTACAGAAAAAAATTAGTGATCATTCTCAAACAATTAATAGTCGCCTTCGGCTCGGGTGCTAATTCACACGAGCTGTGAACTGTCCAAGTTGTTTCCTCCCTAGGTGCGTAATATACTAAAACCTAAAGCTGCCTATTTTTCATATTTGGAAGCTGGCGGCATTGTTTATTTTAGCTTTCGGATAAGTGAAGGTATAGCGAACTAGAAAAATAGGTGAATTAGCCCGAGTTACCTTACAACAATTTTTTTTATGCCTATTACAGTTGCAGCTCATGAAACATGATAGACAAAATGTATATTGAATTGTGTATATGTGTACATACGTTATTACTATACATATAGTAATGTAAATATATCATAATAGTCATACCATTGACGCGCACATGTGTGTGTGTGTGTGTAATACACACACACACACACACACCAATGCACAATAAATATATGTGTGTATGTACAATTCTTATGTGCATAAATCACACCATGACCATGTCTTTAAAAATATAGTATATATGCATAATATTTATAAGTAAAAACTGAAAAGAAAATCTGAAAATAAATCTGAACCTATATAAGCATTTTTAAAGTGTATACATATTTTGCCAAGGCTTGTACGTTTTTTAAAATATTTCAGTGTAGAGGAACAACTTTTAAATGCCTTAAAATGTATCAAAAATTTTAGTTTTTATTTTAAACTTGATCTTTTTCCTTATCAAATCTTACATGTTAATTGGGTTGGCTACAAAATATAAAAATTTAATTTTTTTTCAATTAGTAGAATATTAAAAAATAATGCGGTCGTATTTTTTCTTCTTTTAATTCGATTAATAATTTTCAAGATACGACTTTTTGAAGTTTTCAAAATTTTGGTATAGATATACTACACATGTAAATGACATTGTCGAAGTGACGTCATACGACTTTCAAATTGCTATAACTTTTAAAATTATTGTCTAAATAAAAAAAGAAAAAATACGACCTCATCTTTTTTCGTTCTCTATATCAATATTTGAAATAATCAGAAAACCTTATCAACGAAAATTTTATCAACGAACATTTTATCAACGAAAATAGTGTTTTACTTGTGATTTAAAAGTTGTCAGCAGAAAAATATATTTAATCTCTTTTTATATTAAATTATTTTAATAATGTACATATAGTTTTATTATATAATTCATATTTATTTTAAGAAAATATTTTGATTAGATACTTAAATTCTTCAAGATTACTATTTAATTATTTTATTAATAGATTTATAATTCAAATTTTAACAATATTAAATAAATATCCGACATAAATATTACGTAAAAATAATATAATATCTGATAAATAAAATAATTGAAGTATTGAATTATTAAGAAATTGAAACATTGCTTTATTTAATGTACATACATAGAAAGTTAATTACACAATAAAACCTATGTAAATATATTATACTACTTGTATTTGATCTATAAAGGAAGAAATTATAGTAAAGACCAAAGTTTATGTACAAAAAAAATAATCAAGTTGCCATGATTCATTAACAATTTATTGAATATCTTGATTCAAATCTAAATTAGTTAAAAGTATTTTTTGTTAAAATAAGAGTTTTTTCAGAGTATCATAAGAAGCATTAATGACACCCCAACTGATGAACGATCTCATAAAATTCAAATGCACACCTTTGTAAAAACTTTTTATACTTCGATTTCTAGCAATATAAACATCTCGAACACATTTTGTAAATTTTTCAAAATCACCACCGATTTTTGATTGCATATGGATTTTAATAACATTCACTGGGTAGAACACTGTACTTGTGAATCCACCTATTAACGCACCACTAATAAAATTAGCTATTAAAGAATCATCATGTCCGATAATTTTTTTAGACTGTTCTCTCAATGTAAAGAACATCAAATTTGACAATCCATTTCTATAGATAATTGGCACTAAACCTCTATAACATTCGGAGACACCATATTCTCGTAGCAGTATACTAAACGCATGTGGTGTATTTTTAAATCGATCATGATATCTCCAATCTTGTAAGAGAGTCTGAACTCTTTCTAAAGGCATTAAAATTGCCTCACAAGTTCCTGCAAAATTAGCTGCAAAAATTTTAGCAACTGTTTTATGTTCAGTCAAAATAAATAGCCTCTGTCTGCATCCTTCATACAAACTAAACATTAAACTTAAAGACAAGGTTTTTTGACATAATGGAGGTAATATTCCTCTATATAATAGACGAACACCCTCATGCGATAGCTGGCGAACAGCAGCTGTAGCAGGAACACCTTCTAAAATCTAAAATAAAAGTATTACTTTTTAATTATTGTATATAAGTTTATATAATCAAATCAGAAATTATTTTTACCTGACGGAATATGACTTTATTTACAGGATAAGTAACAGTAACATTGATCACAGCAGCTCCCCAACCACAAAGAAATTCCCGTGCATCATTTGTATTTAGTTTTAATAAAGCAGTTAAATTAACATTTTGATGAGTCATTGCTGATAAATTTTCTACTTTCTCTGAACCAGCAGCAACAGTGGGATATGGAAAAACATCTCTGCATCTCTTCGAGTGCATTGTAAAATTAATTTAATTTCTATATTAGTTATGTGTCATCTAAAAATGAATATATTTCATTAGATTACAATATATATGTATACATAAAATTGTAAAGGAATCTCTTGCCATACCAAAAAATTAAAGTGCTCGCTATATTAAGAATCATTTTCTGTATGGCTATTAAATAAAATGTGCTTCATAAAGACAATAATAGTATACTATTTGTTGGTAAAAAAAAATATTGTCAGTAGTATTGATGGATGAATGAAGAGTTCATCATTATTAAAAAAAAAGTTCTTCTAAAAGTAATTGAATATTAACAATTTCATAAACAAAAAGAACATTTGCATGCATATCCCATCAATAAAATAAGAAATTTCAGATGCTTCTTTTATATTGTTCAAATCCACACGTGGCATCTATGTAAACCATAATAAACCACCCGCCGCGAAAGACGTCTGCAACATAAGAATTACATAAGTAAGTCTCACCTTGTCGAAGAAGTGAGCTGTCACATTTTTTCTCATGGACCCAAGCATAACCTCTGGCAAAGCACCTAATCAAATGTACTTCACAATCAACCCATTATCTCCCCCTGCTACGTGCTTATCTGTAGACGAACATTTTCGATCCTATACTTTCACCTCCTCTTATCGACTGCGCTGTATACTCTTAATCAGCTGACTGCCCGACATTTTCCGAGCGTCGTCGTAGTCGCCGTTGACAATGACACCCGATTGTTCACTTGGCCAGTGGCCTGGTCGACCACTCCGATTATTCACGATTGTTGCTGTACCACTGCAACGTTCGATTTACTTCATGCAGCTGACAAACGCGCAGTATAGGTAGTATGCAAGGACGTAACAATTCACAACATACGCCACTAATCACGCCGCGTGCCTGGCATAGTGCAGCGGCTGTGGCTGGGAGAAAGAAAGAGAGAGAAAAAGAGCAGACTAACAGATCTATAGAGGTAGCGAACCTCTGCTCTCCGTGGTCTGCGTCTGCGTGTGCACACGTATTCATATATAGATAGGTATTTTAAAAACATCGCCGACGTGAGAACGCGACTGAACATCGACCAATCAAGTCGGACCGCAACGAGGGTCCAACAGAAACTGGAGGAGCTGGCTACGTGTAACATATACCTACAGCCGCCCTGCCGCACAGAGCTCCAATTAGCAGCTGTATTTTAGTAGGTTATTTCAACAATTAGAGTAAACGCTGAGAATTCGGCATTCCGACACGAGTACGTTACAGCGACGAAAGAACACAATAATAATAATAAAGTCCTTCTCCAATTAGCCGACGATTATAAGGCTTGACGAGTTTTCAGGTAAGCGAAATTAAATACATACGTGTTTATTTATTTTTTAACACTACATCGAAAAATAGAAGTGCACGGGTTATTTCGTGTGATAGTTCCAGATGTTGCGATTCGTCACTGATATTTTTTAATTTACAGAATGCGGCAAAACAAATCGAAGACGAAAGAAACGAGTAAACAGAAGAAGGAGCGCAAAAAGGAGAATATGGCAATAAAACAGCAACTGTTTACTATTGTTCTACCGACAGTAGTCGCTATTTTTGTACTAATTGTGGCATATGTTTACCTAAAAACACGTCCGAAAGCTGTTGAATACTGACACTTTTGATTTATGATCTCAGAGAAATACTACTTTCAAGCTCTTCACTAGTTTGATCATTCCAATCCACTTGCAATGGTAACATTTGACAGATTTAAGTCTGCATTTCCTACAAATACTGGTATTTTATAATTAAGTAATTTGTTCCTACAAAAAGTCTAACAGAAATGGCATCAATACTGTATTTAATTAATACATTATTTCATTATTTATAATGCATTTCATATTTACACCATTCAGTAAAGGAAATGATCAATTTAATTAAGTCTTCGACAAGTAAGAAACAAATAAGAGAATATAAAGTATGATACTATTATGAAGTTATCACTATTTCAGTGAATTTTTCACAAACATAATTATAAGAAAGAGAGAGAAAAAAAGATTATATATTATATTAAAATCATTAACATTATGTATATGGGTCCAAAAGAAAGTAAAAATTCTATTTTGCAGCTAGGAAAATTTCAAAGAGTTTTAATAGATTAGGATAATATTTTAATGAATATATTTGGAAAATTATAGTAAATTTATAATTGAACAATAACTTCTTATATTAGTAATAGCTTCGAAAATGTGCAATATTATTGATGCTTTCAAAACTAGTGCTACTAATACTTTTTTCTACAAAAATATTTAAAAAAAAATTGTCAAATTATTTTGTACCTCATTACATTAAAATGAAACAAAATGTAAAATTATTTTTTTATTGTTATATATAACGTATATTCTTGAATAAAATTTTAAAATATTACCTAATTATGTTCTTCATTATTTAAACATAAATAATTTTTATTTTCTATTAGCTACACCAATCTAAAAGTTCCTCGCTTATATGACCGGCATTGTCCCTTATAAATTGATTTTTTTTTTTTTTTTTTTTTTTGTGGAATTTTTCGGCGCATATGATGAACCTATATGTACCCTGTACACTATCCGAGTTTTGTTTGTGGCCATTAAGGCATGCATTAAGGTGACTAGTTTGTTCCTATAAAGAATCACTTTTGAACTACTTAAAATATAGTGAAAATAGCTGTACTTCACTGTGATTATTTATAAATGATAAATCTGTAATAAAAATTTTAAATATTTTATTTCAGATTCCACAATATTGTATTTATTATTATTCTAATCCAATTTTTTATCTTCATTGACCATTGCCTGGACAACAAAATTATTAGATCTTGTTTGATCTAATTTTTGAATCGGAATTTTTATCGAAACTCCAATTGCTTTAACATATAGACCAAATTGGGATAAAATAGGATGTAATATATTTTTCGGTCAGGGTTTCTACTCTGCATAACTATGGAAAGTAAACAAGTACAAGAGTGTCAGTAAATGTATGTATATACAGTTCATAGTAACGACCGTAAGTATATGATGGGCAAATCCATAATACTATTTTAACCCATGTGACTCTTTTTCGAAGTAATCTACTGCCGGTATTAGTCTGCCGTGATAAGCACATAAATGAGATAGGGTGTAAGATCTTCAATTTTTACATGTAAAACCAGTCCTGTAATCCATATTAGTGTAACAGGCACGACGCAATGCGGGAATGCATAAAACTGTCCAAAAAGTCGCTAAAATCGGTTTCAGCCACTTTTTTTTAGCGTTTTATGCCTTCCCGCAATGCGCCATGCACACTAATATAGATAAGTAAATTAAAAAAAGTAACACAAGAGCTAAAAGTATTATGGATTTGCGCATATGAGGAAATCTAAAAAAAAGTAGCTCTTATCTCCAGTTCAAAATGTTAAAAATTTTTTTGGAAGGCACACCTTCGGGACAAGGTTTATCTCATTTGATAGGTCATAACATATACGAAAACGCTCGTGTTCCATCAAA
>UXGD01007287.1:0-11176 GCA_900474315.1 Torymus auratus | reverse complement strand
GAAATTTTAGCCAACACTTAATAAAACTTTTACTATGTATATAAACCTTGTAAAGTCGAGCGGGTATATTAGGAGAACACGTTTAGTGAGAAAAAAATGTTCATCTTTATTCTTACTTTTCTGTTACATAGCATTATATTACATCAATATATACAATTTTATACAATTTTTAAATCCTACTTAACTCATAAGCTGATGAATATTATGCCTGAGAAGCAGGCAGCACTGGGGGAAGGGTTCTTGTACTAGGTGGAGTTCCAGTTCTTCACTGCGGTGCTGGTGTTGAATACCCTATGGGCTATCGCTCCTCCTATAAGGACTCTGGTGGCGATGATGGCAAGATCCCGGCGGTTAGTGGTGCCCATCCTGAGGAGGTCATCGGTGGATTTCTTAGACTAAACCCCCCCTGCAGGATAAGATCGCCGGGAGATGGAGAATGTCGCTCCAAGATCTTGGATGGCTCTTTGGATGTCGGGGTTGCCGGCGTACTTCTGTACCTTAAGAGTCCGAGCTCGCTCAAGGTTGAACTGTTCGCCGGCAACTTGGGCATCAATCACCAGTCCTAAATTCCCCATGATGGCGATGATGTCGGGCTTACGCAGCCCTTCGCTGGAGGTGATTTATGACTCGTCGTACACCGTGAAACCCTGGCGTCGCAAGTTCCTGCCAATGTAACTGAGGATGGAGTTATGGCGGGAAATTCGCACGCCGTGGGTTTGGGGGCATATCTACAGGACATGGTTGTTGGTCTCCGGCACTATGCACCCCGCCCGGCAGCTCCGATCCCCGTGTCTCCCCCTGGTAGGGAGGGCACCGATTCTCACCTTATGGCAGTTGATATAATCCCTGTTGGTAAGAAGTGCGGTTCTCAGCGACGTTGACCTGGCCGGGTGGCCTGCTGCATGATCTCTTCGTCATACTAGGCCTTGTGCGCCCTTCGGTGGTGGAGACCTCTGCCGGAGATGGTGGTGAAGGATCGCTCACAGCTGAGGTACTCGCATTGGAACTGGGAGACTCTACCCGTGGAGTTGGTTGTTGGGGCGGCCGTATCAGTGGATCAGTCGCTGAAGTCATCTGAGGCTAGTGTATTAGCGTTTGGACCAGCTGAAGAAGACCGGAGGGGGTGGCAGCCCTAAGGCCGGTTCACCGACATCCCAGATAGCACCTAGATACTGGCCAGCGCCCCCGAGGGGGAGGAATCACGGTTTGTCCCGGGCAGGAGCGATCCCAAGGCTTGCTCGCCTTTTCCTTCCTTTCCCCCAATCATGGAAATTCCCGAAAGTGCTAAAATTTCACCGGAAAAAACCGGGATTGAAAATTCGAACTTCCTGAAGCCTCCACAGTCAGGGAAAATTCAGAAAAAAATTTCGGTCATAGGGGTTGGGGATTCAAACCCCCGACCCTGGGGTCGAGAGTCCTGCACCTTACCAATGAGCCGAAGCTGCTCCTGCTCCTTAAGAGAAGCGAGGTAACTGTAGCTAACATACTAAACGGAGGGCGCTTACACAAGCAAAATGCAGAATAGAAGAGAAAAAATTAGGAAAATTCCCATAGCAGAACTAGGGACACCGCGCTGAAGTAATCCGAATAGGCTTCCGGTGCGGAGATACATGTCCAGGGTATGGAGGTGGGACTTTAGTGGGTATTCTCCCTCCAGGCTCCTCGACCTCGACGTAGCCGAAAAGGCTGGAGAAACTGATCCCCACACAGGGATGGGACCCGCATGTCCCCCCTATGGTGTGTTAATGCATTCTCCAACTCCACGAAAAAAAAAACTCCGGGTGGGTTCGAAAAAAAAAAAAAATAAATAAATAAATAAATAAATAAATAAATAAATAAATAAATAAATAAATAAATAAATAAACCCAAAAGGTAATAGCGAAGAGGAAGAGCCCTGTGGGCGGATCCTGGCTGGCGTCCCCCTGAAGTAATGCTTTACGGCGGTTCCGGGGGGACAAATACATGCCAGCAGAGGACGCGGGTGTAATTTTTAGTGGGTAAAAATCCCACACACCGGACCCTCCCTGGTGACTTTTAGAAGATTTTTACACATCCCTCCGCAGAAAAAAAAAACTCCGGATGGGTCAACTGCAGCGTACGAAGGACAACGACCGCGCTCGCTGCTTCAAATGTCTGGGCTTCGTCCATCTGAGCGTAGACTGCAAGAGTCCCGACCGTAGCAAGCTATGCTTCCATTGCGTAGGGCCAGATCACAAATCCAAAGATTGCACCGCTGCCCCACAGTGCTTTCTATGCCCCGATCAACAGGACAAAGCTGATTCCCGCAACCATATAGCTGGATCAGGAGCATGCGCCGCCTTTCGAGATTTCCTAGACAAAGCAAAACAGAAATGGCGGTAGTTCTACAGTGTAATATGCACAGAAGCAATACGGCTCACGACCTCCTGGGATAAATTTATTTCGAATAACATGCCGATATCATTCTTATCAGCGAGCAGTATCGGAACAGACCGGGACCAGAATGGTATACCGACATCCTGGGTACCGCTGCCATCTGGAACCGTGATCGGCAAAACATTCACATCACGGATCATAAAAACAGTAGCGGATTCGTTTGGATGAGGCATGAGCAAACGTACTACGTGAACATACTTGAAGGAGATCCCAGAAGCACTACCGTTATCTGTGCGAGCCAATATGAAGTCGGTCAAGGCATCCTGCATACTGGTGGACGGACGTGATCGCGGACTTTGTAAGACTTGTCGGCAACTACCCCACAGAACGCCGAGCGTTAAAAGACGCGATATAGACGTGGCCCCCTTGACTACAGGGAACAGCGCGGCCAAAAAAACCCTCAAAAGGGCCATAAAGTCCAGTCAGCAGCGATACTGGCGAGAGCTGCGAGAAGAACTGGAAGCAGCTCCGTGGGGATTATGATACAAGGTCGTTACCCGCAAACTGGCTTCTTTTGCGCTATCAACACGTCGGATGCGGCAACGATTAATAACATCGTATTTATCCTTTTCCCAGAGCATCCAAGAAGACTGGTTCACCCACCTCCACCCGACCCCATCGAAATACCCGTATTTCCGGGCACGGAGCTCTCCATCGCAGTGAGATCCATGCGAAATAACAGAGCCCCGGGGCCGCATGGATTACCAGCAGTGCTGCTAAAAGCCATTTGTGTCAGACATCCGCGCATCTTCCTTTACATGTAACACTCCTGTTTGATAGCTGGCATTTATCCTGCCAGCTGGAAGACAGCGAGGCTTGTTCTTATCAGCAAGGGCAAGGGTCCAGCAGACAGCCCGTCGGCCTACCGCCCGCTGTATATGCTAAACACGGTGGGAAAACTCCTTGAGAAACTGCTGGAGACCTGGCTCCGCGACAATACGGCTTCAGACGAGGTAAGTCAACCATCGACGCTGTCAAGGAGGTGGTAAACGCTGCCAAGGCAACGGAGCAGGGCCACCACTACTCTCGCTCTATCTATCTGCTGACCTTAGTGGGTAAAAATCCCACTCTCCTGGGAGTGTCTGACCCTCCCTGGTGTCTTTTAGAAGATTTTTCACACCCCTACTGCAAAAAAAGAAAAATTATTATTATTATTACTGTACAATTTAGGGACAAAAAAGTGTCGGGCGCTCAAATTAGCTCTAGAAAAGAAAAAAGTGCAGCTTCAAAATGGCAGGAGAAATTAAAGTAGTGCAGGGCAACATGCACAGGAGCTAAGTGGCGAGCAATATACTAAGACAGATTCAGGCTGAGCTCGAAGCGGACCTACTACTCATGAGCCAACAATACAATAACTCGAAAACACACGCAGGAAAATTTGAAAGCTTACGGATAGTGAAGAAACTTATTTCATCGATGACTATGTTTCTCGACCATATAAAGGGCCCACACCAAGGTCTATGCTGAGGCCATTTATACCCCCTTTTATGTGTAAAAAGTGGGATATAATTGGTTTATATTTATGTTTTAAAATATGACTTTTTTTATTTCAGAAAAAAAGGTGTCTAGCCCCCTTAAAACTTTTAATTAATAAAAAAAAAATAGTTGATGCATAAAGTATTACCAATATTATCATCATACTCAATAAGAGACAGTCTACAGCAATGGACGTAGTTTGATCCTGTCAGTCCTGTCACTGCTATCAGATACCTGCAGCAAGAGAAAAGTATGCCCCCATGCATCAGAGAGGTTAGCAACGAGATAAAGAGCTTACCAAATCTGTTTCCGTCATCAATACCGCTGCCTTGCTGTCTCCGACGAGTCACCTCCACCCGATGAACACGACGAGAGGGACGACATCCACCAGAACGTAATACTGCAACAGCCGCTGTCATTGCTATAGCAAAGAAGCAGACGCCGGAAACCGGCCGATGTGATTGTTTACCACAAGACACGCACCGCCGACGCGCTTTGAAGTACCTAAGTAGTGAGCATTGCGCAGTTGCTCACTGCGTATGCAGCCGTCGCACCGTCGCTGCCTGCTGGTCCCACAGCGCACGTGCAAGACGCACACACACTCGCACACGGTTCACGGTTGTAGCTGTAGCGGCAATAGTATTTCGCGCGCCCGCTCATGCATGCACACGACACTAAAGTCAAGGCGCGGAGGTAGAAAAGAAAAGCCAGCTAACCAGATTTTCGGTGTGTGTATTTTTTTCGTAATTGAGTTTAAATATAATATATACATATTATTGTAGGAATACCCACGAACATTGCTTTTCCCTGTACTTCACGTTAATTCATTTAACGTGTTGCGAAACCACTACCATCACTTCTAGCTAGAGCTACGTTTCGTTAAAACTGTATAAAATGTACTTTAATATATTTTTTGTATTAATCAGGAGTGTCTAAATTTCCATTTGCCCACCATAGTGAATAACTAAACACACATAATACATTAGTTTTCCGTATACTATTAAAAAAGGTTTCATGCAAAATCCATTTCTGAAGAGCTAGGCCTGTTAAAAACGATTTTTTTTATTATGATAAAAATTGTGAAAATAAGATATTATAAATTTTTCAATAGCAAAATTGTAAGATTCT
This sequence comes from Torymus auratus, assembly GCA_900474315.1. Taxonomy (NCBI): domain Eukaryota; kingdom Metazoa; phylum Arthropoda; class Insecta; order Hymenoptera; family Torymidae; genus Torymus; species Torymus auratus. The sequence continues at coordinate 6,157 of UXGD01007287.1, read as the reverse complement.
CTTGAGTATTGCGGTCGTGCCTATTATGTAAAAACAAAGTTTTTACATAGGGAAGGGGGGGCGACGAGCGAAGCGAGGAGCAGGTGTGTGCGGGGCGTGGGGGGGTTGGCGTGTCGAGCGCAGCGAGACACGCAGGAGGGCACAGCCTCCTAGTTTTCATTATTTTTCCTCGGTCTGCCCCTCTTTCCCTTAATGTTTTATCTGTCCTTGTTGTTATTGCTTTTTTATACACGAAGCTTTGGGATAATAATTTCTTGAGTTGTTGTAAAAACATGTGATAATTGGTTTTCGAGGTGTTAGGAATCAAAATACATGGTTTTTGAAAAATGTATATATGGATGTATGTGTGTGTGTGGGCGCGGGCGCGCCAGGATTTCATATTTTTCGTCGCAGCATGCAGCTTCTGTGAAAAGAGTATGCGCAGCTCAGTCGAACTAAGTATATTAGTTTATAGGGCATTAAAACCTATTTAAAGACCTTGTACTATTTCAGCTCATTTTTGAAGCTTAATACACTCTCTTGGCCTTTTACACCTGTATTTTTGCGAATTACTGGATAAATTTGTACTTTCCATCATTTTTCTCGCTTTTTCACCTTCAATCATCTTGGCACTTTCTTCATTGCTCATTTTAACTCATTATTCGTTCTCACACCTTTTGTTTGCTCTACATCTGCTACGGTGGATAACATATGCCGTGGTTGTAATAAACCGATTAAATCAAATATTACTACATGTGAACATTGCTACAGAATTTACCATCCTTCCTGCACTACTTTCAAACAAGTGCTTAACAAGGCAGACAAACTCATAAATACATGTCGAAGTTGCATCAGTGCAGCAAATACAAATAAGCAAAAAACTAAATCGATAAATGAAAGCATTAATGAAAACCTTCAAGACACTAAAAAAATGCACCTGCTTCTGAATCTGGAAAACCCTGCCTTCTTCTTAACATTCAGAAAATACACCTACCTTCTCTTCTATGACGCGCTCCAGTGACGAACTGCTTAACTAACTTCTGGAAAAAATGGACAAGTTGGATAAGTTCGATGGCATGGAAACGCAAATCTCCAATTTTCAAACATCATTGCAAAATATCAATGGCAAAATAGCGAATTTCTCAGGAAAACTCGAAGTAGTCGATTCCTGCACTAGTACAACGAGTTGATGCCGCAGTAGAAGATATAGACAAGCTTAAAAGTGACTTCAATTCTCTGCGCCAAACATTAGATAGTCAGCTGTGCTCTTCTGTCTCTATGGAAGGTGCTGCAGATACTAGTAATATGCTTCATCATCTCGAAGAAAAAACGCCTCTCTATCTTCTCGACTATCAGAACTATCAAATACTCAACAACGTCTCTCTTCTGATATTGTATTGGGTGGCTTCAAACACAAGAACGGTGTTAATCTTCGTGATCTTGCATTTTTTATACTCAAAACCATACATCCAGACTTAGAGTCCAGGAAAATTATATCTGCCCATCCCTTGCGCGGGAAGGACCGGCGAAAGGACTATCAACGCCATCTACAAGCTAAACTGAAGCAACGCACACTACGATAGAAACACAGACATCTGAACCTGCAGCATCTCCAGTCTCTACTCAGCAACTAATAGTGAGTCTCTCCTCACCAGCTCTAGTTCATGCCATCATCCACAGTAAAATCAAATTAAAGAAAGTACATACATCTGCCATAGATAAATGCTCTGTTACGATCGCTTGGTAATCTATCACCACTAGCTCTGGGACTTATCAAGATCAATGAGTTTCTTCGAACTGATGTTTTCAAGCTACATAATCAGGTGCGATTCAAAGCCAAAGAAAAAGAGAATGCATATTCCACATTTGTAAGTGGTAGAAAAATCTTCGCAAGACCAAAGACGAGTGATAAGCCTACTCTTATCACTTCTGAGACAGACCTTAGCAATTTTTTAGAGAGTCAAGAGAAATAGCACAAAATGCTAATTCATCCACATTACATCCTCACCCTAATTGAGCAGCATCATCACTCTCATCTACAATAATCTCTTCCTCATCTCACACTCCAAACATAACGTTAGTAAATCATTCTCTGCCTCATACTCATAGTACATCCTCCCCTTTCTCGTCACCTAATCGTCTAGTAGCCACTACGTAGTACTCCGGAGATGGACTAAGGGTATGTTGTTTCAAAGCTAATTCTCTCCTGGGTCACATTGAGACAATAAGACTCTTTCTAGCCTCTCGCGCATACTATCAGATAATAGCAATAAATGACTCCAAGCTCACTGCACAGCAGGAGGACCATCTGGTATCCTTCGGGGACTATGTCCTGTTCCGTAAAGATCGGAATAGACAGAGTGGTGTAGCGCTCTATATACTTAAATCCCTTACATCTACATTTCTTTGCGCATCCACAGAAGAGTGGACCCGGTTTCCACTGGGTTTGCTTTAGCATGGTAAGGTGGAATAGTTGACTGCAGAATTCCATACTCATATAACCTCTCCGTAACCATTTGGTTAGAGAATTATGTGCCATTATTTGTGAGCAAAACCCGGGGGCAATTGATTTACAATCGATTCCTCAAAAGCCTTCAGCACTAAGGGAGCATCTGCTTTTCTCAAAGCCTTCAGCTCTATTTGAATGAGCTTCTATCTAGTGAACAGATCTTCGAAAACAATAATGTATCGGTTACCAGTACGCGACGGAGGCTTTGGGCCCATTATATCTGAAGCTACAACGATCCATGGGCCTTTAAGATTCCGTGCGGTCATTAGCCCTGCTGGAGGTTGTTGAGAACTTTTATGAGCTTAACATACTTGGCATGCGGCTACATACCAACAAACATCTCTATAATAGCCGGGCCAATAGTAATATGTTGCTACTCTCGCAAACGTCTTGTCCACGACTAAGTGTCCTGATTGCGGGGTATTATGACATTCCGCTGGAGCTTTTTCTCGATCTGCTTCGGGTAGAACGAGCTTCCACGCATCCATATTTGGCAGCAACGGATCAACAGTTTTATTCGGACGATGCGCATACAGTAGCCCATTTACAACCTTCTAATCTGGGTATTTCTTAGGATTTTTCTCGATATTACTAATTCTCCCTTGATACCATGGATCGTCAGCTATGGCGGTGGCGATGGCTGCAAGCTCGTAAGTTTCTTCCTAAGCTCGCGACAGAGCGTCTGGAACTTTGTGTAAAGCACCTTTACGATGTACGAATTAGATGATGTACATTTGCAATGCTGCATTCCATCTCGCCAAACGACCGGTTGATTCTCTTAGGTTATTTAACCACAATAAAATGTGGTGGTCGGTGTTTACAGTAATCTTCTCACCTTGCAAATAACCTCTCAGCCGTTCAACAGACCATAAGATAGTGGGACACTCCTTCTCCGTGACAGTATAATTTTTCTCTGCCTTCGACAGAGTCCTGCTCACAAAATAGATAGGATGCTTCTCGCCATCAAACACCTGCGCCAGTACTCCAGCTATAGCATAATCACTTGCATCTGTTTGCAGAGTGAAGGGTAGTGATAAATCCGGCCTCGCAAGCACGGGAGCTTGCGTCAGTACGAGTTTCAGCCCTTCGAACGCCTGCTGTTGCTCTTCGTTCCATTGCCACCTCACATTGTTCCTCAGCAACTTAGTCAGCGGCGCTTTGTACTCAGCTATATGAGCTATAAATCTGGAGTACCATCCAATCATGCCGAGAAATCTTCTCAGCTGTTTTACGTTGAGGGGGGCTGGGTACTCGAGGATGGGCTTCACCTTGTCCTCATCCGTCTTCAGTCCCTCCCCGTTCACAATATAGCCTAAATATTTAACCTCAGCACAACAAAACTCAGACTTTTTGAGGTTATTTTGCAGATTCGAAACTTTTAACGTCGAGAGCACTATCTCTAACCACTTTACGTGCTCTTCAAAAGTCGGCGAGACGATTATAACATCGTCTAAGTATGCGAATACGTAGGGCTCCCACGCAGCTTTAATAAGGTTATCTATGATGCGCTGGAACACAGCTGGAGCATTTGTCAGCCCATATAGTAACCGAATGAAGTGGAAAAGTCCTCGCCCTGGTACTGAAAATTCGGTGACCTCTCTGCACTTCGGATCCAAAGGTATCTGGTGATAAGCCTGGCTTGAATCTAATTTTGAGATATACTTTGAGGAACTTAGCTTGTCAAGTATATCATCCATGTTACGCAATGGATACGGGATAGCCTTAGTGTTTTTGTTAACCTACCGATAATCCATGCAAAATCGAAACATACCGAAGGTTTTTGGAACTAATACTGGGCAGCTTCGCCATAATTCCCTAGTCCAGCATTCTATCGACAGTCCAAGCCGTCTGTAGCATCTTCGGAGTATAGTTACGAGGAGCTTGGCGTATGGGTTCATTTCCTTGAATGTCAATGAAGTGCGGAGCGACGTTTGCTAACCCCAGATTTTTCGGAGTAGGTAGAATAAGCTTTTCCTTGAGAGCTTCGATAATCAGATGTTGACCAGCTGTAGCACGACTCAGTCCTCCTATAGTGGCTAGAGCTGGGAAACATGTTGGATCTTGGCCGTAAGGCTAAAACTGATGCAGTACTCCCTTCGGCGTCCACCATGTATTATGTATTAGTCTCGTAGTCGATCTTCATCTTAAAAGCTCGCTTGAAGTTGATTCCAAGAATGCAGTCGTATTGGAGCTCGTCTGCAACTCTGAAGGGCATAGTTAGCTGCATATTATCAATACTAACTGGCATGTTCAATACGCCTTGTAACTTGACTGCACCTCCGTCTGCTACACGCACTGAAGCTGTCTCTTGTTCTAATTTTCCCGCAAATTCTTTGCTGACGCCTTTGCCGAGATAAGAATGAACTGAGCCATCGTCGAGCATGCCTAAGAGTTTTCTTCCATTCAATTCTATGTTGAAGAATAATCTTTGCTCGATATTGCTGATAGCCCTTCTCATAATCAACGATGCTGGAGCTAGTACCTGATGGTGGTCTCCCTCGCTCTCTGCTACAGCTGCACTGCTTCCTCGTCCTAGAGAGTTCGGCTCAGTTTCTTCAAAATTCAAATCTGAAGTAGGAGGAGTCAAGTCTGAAGTATGAGGGGGTAGGTTGACTCCAGTATCTTCCCTTCTTACCCATTACCCGTTGCCGTAGCTGAATTGCACCTCTTGCACTTGCGCGCAGTCGTGTTTGGCTGTCCGCAATTCTGGTACACGGCTGCATTCATGCACTCACGCCTCCAATGTCCAGCTGGACCGCAACGAAAACATGGCTCTCTCTCTGCTTCCTTCGTTGCATCTCTTCATATTTGGCCTTTCGGCGGAACCTCCTTGATCTTCAGCTCTTCCTTCTTCTGAACGGGCTCTGACGGCTGGTCTCGGTCCTTCCCTCGTTGTTTTCCACGGTGGCCTTGACTCTTGCTGCGCGCATCTCGTATCCGCTCCTTCTTCCCTCCTTCCTTCTCTTTCTTTGGTTTCGCCTTTGGCAAAGATTTGACAATTTCGCCGAGAGTCAATTTATAAGTTTCTTTGCAATTAGTTAAATCAACAATAAAACTTTCGGGGTCTCGTTTCCTATCGTCTTTAAAGGAGATATGCCACTTAGAAAGCAGCTCAGCAGAGACCTCATATCTCCCCGGGAGAGGCTGAGAGCTATGAGCAGGATACATCGGAGCCGTCGGAAAACCGGTGACAGCTGGCGGAGGAACCATCGATTGAAACTGCGTAAACGATTGCGGAATATTGCTGAAGTACTGTGGATACGACGGAGCATGTGGAAGCGCCAGCTGCGAGAACCAGAACGGTTGCGAAACATAACCAGGTGGATAATGCAACGGCGATGAAGGCATTGGTTGATCATAATACGGGCGCGTCGGCTCAGCTCGCGTTCCAGAAATGTTCGCCTGCGAAGCTCCAGCTGTAACAAAACTTGGACCGACTGACACCGATGACATGAGCGGAGGCTCATTATGGCATGACGCTCCTTGTGGCATCGCACAATGCGAGTAAACCGCAGCTTCGGCTCCCCTCTCTGCTTGCCCTAACAGCTGCGACGAAAATCTACTCGAAAAATCAAACCGATCCGCCCTATTATTAAGGGTAGAGTACAGTCGAAAATGATCGAAAATTCGATTTTTTTTATTGCAGAAATGTAATCTATAACCCTTTAA
>UXGD01007286.1:0-11177 GCA_900474315.1 Torymus auratus | reverse complement strand
TCTACATATAGTAAAATAACTATAATTCTTTTCAAATATAAAGTTAATTATTGTTATGATTATTATATATATATATATATACTTTTTACAGGCTTGAAAAACATGGATTCACAAAAGAAAATGGACATAAAACTAGCTCTTCATGTTATTTGCCAAAGTTCAATTAATTCTATAGATCATTTAACAGATTTGCTGAGATTACTTGGAAAAGGAAGCCGTTTAGAAAAAGTTCAGACGCATAGAACCGAATGTTCAAGACTCACCACGAATGTAATTGTTCCAGTTTTTCTGAAAGAGTTAGTTGAGGATATAGGAGATACCCCATACTCAATAATTGTAGATGAATCGACTGATGTATCTGTGATGAAATATATGGCGTACTGCGTAAGATATTTCAGTGAAAAATTGCAAAATGTTGTTGTAGACTATCTAGATTTTTCTGAAGTAACTAAAGCTACTGCTCAACAGTTATATTTAGATTTTATTGATTTTATTAATAGCGTAAGATTGAAAATTAAAAATATGCATCGGATTGGAACAGATGGAGCAAGTAATCTTTGTGGTAAGAATCATAGACTTTTTACTCTTCTGAAGGAAAAAGTGCCTCATTTACAGCTAGTGAAGTGTGTGTGTCACTCACTAAGTTTATGTGCTGCAAAGGCAAATGAAGAATTGCCATGTCATCTGGAATGTTTGCTATAAGAGAAAGCAGAAATTGGTTCTCCCAAAGCTCAGAAAGGACTCTTCAGTATGAAGATTTATATAAGTTAATCAACGGCGATGTGTCTCCTCCAAAATTAAACCAGTTGTGTGCCACGCGATGGCTAGCCTGGTCACAAGCAGTAGACTCTACTGTCAAGCAATGGGTACAATTAAAAGCTTTATTTACGATGTCTGCGAACGCTGATACAGTCAATAAATCATATACAGTCAATAAATCATATACAGCTCGATTATTAACTGATATGTTTAATGATGATGGAAATTTACTTTATTTATTGTTTTTAAATGAAATTTTGCCAGAAGTCACAGATTTAAATATTGCATTACAAAAAACGAATGCTGATATAACAAAATTGTACAGTGATATGAGAATATTACTCTTGTCATTAGCGAAAAGGTTTATTAAGCCGGTATATCTTGTAGATCGGCAAGATAATACATGGAACAATGTTTCAGATGGAATGCTTCACCAGCATGATATTGACATTGTACAAAGAGCTTTAAAAAAAGTACGTTTAGATAATTCTGTTGATAATGTTTTACTTCTTCTTGATTTGGTTGATTTTGGTATAGCTTTTAAGGATTTTTTGTTAAAGGCAAAAGTTTCAGAAGAGAGTATTAAAAACATAAAAGAAAGATGCATTATGTATTTAAATAGATTATGCAATGAAATAATAACAAGAATTCCAGGAAATCTAAGTATTGTTAGCAACCTACGTTACTTCGCACCAAACATGATATTAGGAAACTTGTCAGCTGGTCAAAATTTTGATTTTTTGCCATGGGAACTTGCACGTAAGAACTAATATCAGTAATCACTAAAGACTTATTATAAATATTTAGTATGTGTTTAAAAAAATATTTTACTTTTACAGTTAAGGGTTCAGATAAAGGAATTCTGCAAACACAATAGCGAAGATTGCAAACACTTCGGCTACAGGATATATCTAACGAAATGTATATGGCCCATTTAAATGATCCGGAAAAACCTTTAGATTCTGTTAAATTTTGGGTTGCTGTGAGGCAAATAGTTAATGCTAAAGGTGACAAATGTTTTAAGGAATTAGCTGACTTTGCATTATTAGCCTTTTCATTACCTATAAGTAATGATGTAGTAGAAAGGGTGTTCAGCATTATGGCTATTGTCAAAAAAAAATTAAAGAATCGTATGTCTTTTGAAATATTAGTTGCAATAATTCGCATCCGCATTCACTTAAAGGTATATAATGAATGTTGTTCCACATTTAAGCCATCAAAACAAATGCTTGAACAATTTAATAGTAATATGGACACAAGTATTAATAACTTCGCAAAATCGATCTCAAATATTTCCGAAGAGCCACTTGCTTTTATGGAAGCTTTAAATTTATTTGAAAGTATTGATGTAGCATAAATAATTAATATTATCAATATGGTCAAGAGCTTCTGTGATTAAAGACCAAAATTTAAAATAAAGTTTAACGTAAGACGATAAATAAATGAATGCTATGATAACGTTGATAATTATCTTTTTATATTTTATGTATAATTATATAAATTATTTTAATAAATAAATTAAAGATAATAAAATGTGTTAATGAAAAGTAGTATTACTTCTTAATTTTAAAATACAATTTTCTATTTTTGTCGCCGGCATCGACGCGCATAGTTCAAAATCGCCCAATCGGCTACCTGTCGCCCGACACTAAAATTTTGTCGCCGCGCTTAGTTCAACATCGCCCAATTGGCGACATGTAGCCCAATCTGGCAACACTACAGCACAGTGCTATACGGTGCTGAGCCCAGATTTCAGGTGCCAAGCTACCGTGGTCATCGAGGCCAGCGACGCACGCTTCATGTTTGCACGCTGCTTTGTATTGGCAGCGCGACTCTGCGCCACGAGGCGAGCTGCCGACAATAACATGGGCTAGAGGTCACGCTACACAGCGGCCGCACCGCAGCGCACAGTATAAAGTCGGCACCGTCTTTTTCGGTGCTGATGCGGTGCTTGGCGGTGCGACAGCACCGTGCGGAACAGTGTCGCTCAGCCTCATGCGTGGTGAGTTTGGATACTAGGTAATAACACGATGCCTCCCGAGCATCGTCCCTATACGTGCAAAATGTTTTCCGTGTGGATGGGCACGGGGAAGCATGGGAAGGCGCGGATGGAGCGAGGGGGGCTCAAAAAATCACAATTTTACGTTATTTTGAAAGGGGTCTTATGGGGGTCTGCGGGGGACGTGGGAGGCATGGGGGGTTTGCGTGACATGAATAAGGCTTAGAAATATATAATATAGAGATGTATATTAGGGGGAACCCCTTCTCGCTTCACACGTCAACCTCCGAGATAGACTGTAAGATTTTAGGTTATTTATCATAAAGATTTACATCACAAAAAATTAAATTAATCTGAAATTTTATAAATTATATTTAGAAATAGAAGGATTTGAAAAATCCCTGCCAAGTCATTGGCACGTAGCTTCCTCCAAAATAATATATTGTTCCTATATGTATAGTATATAGTTCATGATTTAAAAATTTACAATGATTTAAAAATTCATTAATATTTCAAATTCAACCTTATTCCGCTCCGCCGTCGATATATCGCATACAAAATAGTCTATAAATTTAAAATTGATACATGAAGTGTGATTTTTCAAAATCATGATTATGAAAAAAACCGTTAAAAACCCGCTGCCAATTCATTGGCCCGTGGCTTCCTCTAACTTATTTTGCTGATTCCTTTTTGGTGTGCAAGGCACGGTATCGTCTAGGGATGAAAAAAACTGTCTAAAAAAGGTCCACTTTTGGAGAAAAGTTAAAAAGTCGACTTTTTTGGAATTTGTTGTTCATAGTAGTACTTATCGACACTTTAAAAAAAAACTGTAGATTGATCTTAGTTGAAGCCTTCACAATATTATAGTATACAATAAAATAGTCACTTTTTCCCCCAGAAAGGGGTCTCGGTACGAAAGGGTTAAAAAATGTTCATTCACTGGTGTCTATTCCACCACTGATGAAGTCACTCTGCGTTTGTTAATCCGTTTTTAACCAAAACGCCCTAAATTTTCTTTTTTGTTCAACGTGTTATTTCTTAGGAAAAAAAATCGACGGATCGATTCGGAAATACCATTTCTGATGTACTTTCTTCCACTCTTTTGAAATTCGGTCTCAGATTTATGATATCTGGAACCGATTTTGCAATACAGTGGTTAAAACTAAAAAAATAATTGAAAATTAACAATTTTTTGCAGATAATCGTATTTTTGAGCATTATACCGTATTCGGATCGGGCTAAAACTCTGGATCCACTTATCAAAATAATTTTATAGAACAAAAAGTATTTAGAAATGATCAAAAAACATCTGTCAATTTTTTCAGAGTTTTTTTGATTTTTGATTTTTTTTTTATTTACCCTTAGAGGAATCGCCCTCGTGAACGTCCTCGTCCGAGGACTTCGCTCATTTTTGCGCTAACCTGACCGACGGGAATCGAGCTACGCGGAACTATGTTCTCTGAATATTCACTATTATTTTCTTATCTTTTATATAACGTTATTATCCTTAATTTTGCTCTACCGCCGCTACTCACATTTTTTTGGTATAAAGGTTAATTACTTTTTTTATTTAATTTCACCTTTCCCCTCGCCCACATCAATGTAAATGGAGAATCGCTGAATACTTTAAACATGGTACAATTTTTTGCCGAGTTCGATTAATACCGCCCCACCGTCCTCTATAAAAGCCATGTAAGTCGACCGTTCGAATGAGTCTTTACGAAAAGCCCGAATCACAAGGCTTGCCTTTGTGATATTTTATTGTGTTTTTGATATCACCTTTACAATGGTGACTCAATATTTTACGCCATATCTGCGTTAAATAAATTAATTTTGTTTTAAGGATTAATTTTAAAATATATAATAAAAATAACTTAAATTATTAGATTTATTGTTTGATGCGATATGTTATTTTTCATGTGATTTGTCATATGATTTTTCATGTGATTTATCACAAGATGATTTTCTCGAAAACATCTAGTGTAGTCGTATAATTTATCACTTAATTTGTCATATGATTTTTCATGTGATAAATCACATGATTTATCATATGATTAATCATATAATTTATCATATAAAAAATCATATAACAAATCATGTGATAAATCATATGATTTTTTTCAGTGGGGTTAGTGCATTATCGTCCTTTAGCCGCAATACAATAATGACTTATAAACAAATTTTATAGACCAAAAAGTGCCTAAAATTGATCAAAGAATACGTGTGGACTTTTTCGGAATTTTTCGGATCATTTTTGGATTTTTTGAAAAATAGTCAAATAAAAAAAATAAAAAATCGTCCAAAGAATTCTGAAAAAAATGACACATGTTTTTTTATCAATTCTAAACACTTTTTGTTCTATAATATTTGTTTCTTAAGTGGATCCTTATCGAGTAAAAAATTCCAAAGCTTTACATTTATGTACAAAAACGGCTACCTTGGTTCCCGCCATTTGGAATTTCGATCAAAAATACGATTATCTGCAAAAAATTCTTAATTTTCACTGCTTTTTTTATTTAAACCATTGTATTGCAGATATCGTAAATCTGATACCTGATTTCAAAAGAGTGGAAAAAATTACATCAGAAATGGTTTTTCCGAATCGATTCGTCAATTGTTTCCCTAAGAAAAAACTCATTGAACGAGAAAAAAAATAGGGCGTTTTGGTTAAAAACGGTTTAAAAATGACAAGAGCATCGCCAACTGTTAGCCAAATATTACAATTTTAAAAATACACTAAACGGTCAGCTCTAAGCGACCAGAAAATTGATCAAATTAAACATATGGTCAGCTTCCAGTGACCACGAAAATTCAATAAAATCCAACTGTCAACTCTAAGAGACCATGAAAATTAGTCCAATTAATCTAACGGTCAGCTTCTAGTGACGACCAAAATTCATCAAATAATTCCAACGGTCATCTCCAACCAACTAAATTTTCCAAACTGTTATCTCAAAGCTACCAACAATATTTAAAATACATACAATGTATTACTCCCACTAATTCATCACTTTAATTCATCAAATAATCCAAAATCTTTCTCTACTACAAAAATCCTTTTTAAATGTGATTAAATCTATACCATAATATAAGAAGATTAGGCCTTTTTTAAATGATTTTACACAATCTTTATCAATAATATTTTTCGAATATGTAAAATTTATACAGAATGGGATACCTAAAAAAACGCGCTATTCTATCTACCTTCAGGGTGGCGTGGAAAAAATAGATATTATTTATATTATAGGAGAAGGTGGTATTTCATAGGGCGATATGCATATTTTCGCTATTAAAAATATTAATCGAACTCGAGGCGGAAGATTCAAAATCAGTTTTTCGTCATTAATTAAAAGGGAAAACGGGCGAAAACCATAGAAAAGAAAATCAATTTTATAACTTCGGAATCTTTGGAACATACCTTTTTTTGTGTGTGCCTGTGTATGAATGTAATAGAACAATAAGTTATCTCATCATATAAAAGAAACTTCAATATTTTCGAATTTTGTTACCCCGCATTACTGGTCAATCAAATAAGATTGTCAAGTCCCGCGTCGCTCCTCCGTCATTCCAAAATTAACCAATTGGGACGAATTAAAGGGCACATGCAGTTTCAATCACGTCCGGGCGATTAGTCGTGCGCGCACGTTGTATTTACAGGTAGTCACAAAATGACGAATAACTCCTCAGAGACAAATCCACCAAGCGTATAACCGAAATGAAATTTTGCGAGCCACTTGGGAAGCACACTGCAGCATAACTAAAAGTGTTTTTAGTGAATTTTTTCATCAGAGTATATTGAGAACTACATTGGTGGACTTTTAAATAATTAAAATTAATACCTATATGAATACTTACAAGGCGACCACTTAACTTTCAAGAAACGGATTTTCGTAAAATTTTTCAAAGCTTTCAAAATGAAGCTTGAACCTCTTTTTCTGAAGATATGCGCTGCTTAATCTGAAATATACGTTATTTTGTTAAACATTATGTTTCGTACATTAATAATAACTTTGCAAATATTTATCTTACTTTAGTTCGTTAAAAAATATCAACTTAGTTGATACACACTGTTAGAAATTTTCTTAAATTCAAGACAAATTTCTGAAATATAATGTAAATTCATGAAATTAAATGCAAATTTCAGAATATACATTAAATTTAAGAAAATTTTTAACAATATATAATTATTAAGATGCTTTATAAAATACGTTCAATATACACAAATATATTACACTATGTCGCTTACCCCAATCGGGCTATCGACGAAGAATTGAATTGAATTCATCGCGTGCTTGGGCGTGCGCAATATACACTCATACATTTAGAAATACACTCATACCTTTACAAGCCGCGTTACCTATGTCAGTGTTTATATTTGGATTTCTGTAGTGCGTACTTGCGGAAAATTCTTTTACGTGTAGTATTTATACGAAGTTTCATTGTGATGAATAAACGCGGAAACGCGAAGTGCATACAATTGAAATATGAAGTCAAGTAGAAGTGAACCAATTGGTGGCATCCACTAGCTTAGTGGATACCATTTACTTAACTACCAAATCCCTATAATTTAAATCTCATCGGATGCCTTTTTTATAAGAAAAAGGGGACAGTCATCCGCTAATAATACTATAACTATGCTATAGAGAGCAACTAATGAAAAACTAATATCTATTTATTTCATGAAACACCTAATAAACTCGTATATACACATGCAAGAAAATTAAACGTAAAACATAAAAAAATGCATTAAAATAATAATAGAAATCTTAGTTCCGGGAAATACGAGGAAGAATTATTAATATAATTCCAGAAAAATTTATAATACGTGACAAATTCATGAAGTTTTGTTAAAGAACCCCACGATGTTTAACTTTTGGAAATTGAACGCTACATGTTTATGCAAGCTACGTGCGCAAGTAGCAATCCCATTTAATATATGCACCAGCGTTCCGGTCATACAAGTTTCAGTATTATGAAATGAAACTAGTTTTCTGATCGATGTAAAGTCTTTAAATTATATTACAATTAAATTGAAATTTATTTACTTAGAAAACGGTAAATTAAACAGCTAAATCATTTTATTTTGTTCTTAATATTACAAGAACTTTTATTCTTAAAATTATTTTCAGTATACAATATCGTAAAAAATTGCATTACATTTTACAAAGTATACCAAAGAAACACTTTGGAGTTGAAACTCTTTTTAATATAAAGCTCTTTATGACAATGGAAGCCTTGTATAAAAATGACTTAAAATAGACATTTTTATTCCTTTTATACAGGGTGTGCCAAAAGTTCCGGGACGGATGGATAACTTGAGAAATACGCATAACAGAAAAAAATGGCAAAGACAAAAGTTGTAGGATTTTTCCCAAGCAATCCAGTGGTGATCTTGTCATAACTGTATTTGACCTTGGAATGACCTTGGAATACCTTTAAAAACATACTCAGTAGGTGGTCAATGTCATATTCGAACGTAAAATTTTTCTCTCTTTTCATTTCCGGAGTCAAAAATATACGTTCTCTTTGAAAAAATGTACTTGACTTTGAAATGGCCTTAAAAGTCATGGTCAAGGTCAAATGCAAGATCACCACTGGATTGCTCGGGAAAAATCCTACAATTTCTGTCTTGGCTATTTTTTTCTGTGTTGCGTATTTCTCAAGTTATCCAGCCGTCCTGGAACTTTTGATGCACCCTGTATATAACAAACAAACACACGTTGAAAGTTATATTAGGTAAAAAAAAATTTTAGATCCTAACAAAGAATGAATTTACGAATACATTAGTAATCTTATCCAATTTTTGTTGGTGTTGTTTGCAATTGTTGTTATTAAGAGGGTCATAGACCTATATACCTTTGAGGCCAAAATCACTTGAAAAAATATAATAAAATATAATTAGTCGTATATTTATTTATTTATCAAATGCGCTATACGAGCTAGCCCTTTACAAGAAATAGAAAAGAATTACAAAATGATATAAAATACAAAATAGTAAGAGATAAATCTAACTGAGTGAGGTAAAACAATATGAGTGGCATAAAAATTCCATGTTCAATAACTATGCCGCACTTATACATATAATTATAATTTGATTAATAAATTTTATTGACTTAAATTTTTAATTTATGGACTTGAAATGTTAACCACTTATTACACTGGTTTGGGGCAATGTTCTGCTAAAATTTCAAGTGATTATCTTCATTTGTTGTTTAGAAAAAATTTTCGTTTTCATTGTCGCACGATAACTAGAGCAAAAATTATCCAATCGTCTTGAAATTATCTTATAGATCGCATTACGCACCGTATTTTTTTTAACGAAGGCATGAAAGGGCCTTTTTTACGTGTGTGAGTCGGAGAGAGGATTGGGCATTTCAAGCATAATTAAATCTCAATTACATTTATGTGTCCGAAAATACATAGTCAACAACAAAAAAACGATATTTTGTTTAATAACGTAAAATGAAATTACATAAATAATATACCATATTTAATTTAATGATTATACTGAAACTAATTATATCCTCTAAATAAAGGCAGAAATTTTCATTTCTCACCCGTTTTTGATTTCATTTGAAATGAATATTTCTCTCCAATTATTCATTTCTCACCTGTTTTAGGGTAGAAGTAGATATCTCTTACCACTTTCACAAAATACGCTTGAAATGCTAAATTTTCTTTCCTACTTTTACACGTCAAAAAGGCCCTTTTTCATGCCTGAGCTGAGAAAAACAAAATTTGTACTGTCTTAGTAGATACTGCACTTATATAAGTACATAAATAGTAAGTGTCCATTCACGGGTTTCAAAGTGCTCAGTCACTAGCATCACGTGTTCATTTACTGGTTTTTAGGAGGTATTTACAGATTTCTTTCAAATAAAATTTTTACTTGTATTGTTTATCTAAAATGTTGTCACTGACCTAAAGTTTGAAGAACTTAAAATACTAATTAAAAAAGATTTTTACTTTTAATCCATTTTTTAAGACTCTTAATTGAATAACAAAAATTAGAAATTCCTTATTTGTTCATTCACTAGTGAAGGCACCCTACTTGTATATATAAATTATAGTTTAATGTAGAGATCACAAGAATAATTATTAATCAAGATAAATACATAGTTCTTACTGTATAAATTAAGTATACCGGTTATCATGTAAATATTATTTTGGTTTTTCTGCGACCGAAATATATAATAATAATTTTTAGTACACAACCGTTCATACAAGCTCCCACTCAGAAAATGGTCGGTTTTCAAACTAAGTTTAGAAAACGTTTCATTTACACACATCAACTCGCCAGAAAATATTCCCAATTTAGGTTCTGAATACCTATAGAAGAACTAGCCAATTTCTAGTCCTAAAATTGTTCTAATCTTAAAATTACAAAATTTATT
The DNA here is from genome assembly GCA_900474315.1 of Torymus auratus. NCBI lineage: Eukaryota > Metazoa > Arthropoda > Insecta > Hymenoptera > Torymidae > Torymus > Torymus auratus. Next base: position 1,025 of record UXGD01007286.1, on the reverse strand, counting down.
TTCTCATCTTCGTGAGAACCTTTCTAAACTTATTCTCTACCTTGTCTTACATTATCATTCCGTAACGCATAAATAGTAGGGGTGGTTCGAGTAGTTCGAAGATTTCTGACTATTTTTTTTATAAAACTTGAATAAAATTATATAAATGATAAAATAATGTATTGAAATCACCTACCTTTTATAACCAGTACATTAATTTAGTAAACTAAAGGGTAGTAAAGTAAGCTAAGCTAAAATAAGGTTTAAAGGTTCCCAAAACAATTATAAACTTTATACAAACAATGAAGTTCATGCACTTAAAATCGAACTTTTTTCGAGTTTTTACTTGGAAAAAAACTCGTAAAATACATAAGTCAAAAGTTATTGTTAAAAACTTTAAAATAAAATGAAAAATGTTATATTAGCTTTATATATGCCCAAACAATGGAATATTAATGTGCTTAAGAATTTTTTTCATTTATATGCATTTTGTAACGAAAAAAAGAAGACATAAAAAAATTTCGAACTACTCGGTTACATCCCTACGAAATAGTCGCGCGCCCGTCAATTTTGAATTTACATTTTAAATCCGCGCGTAACCCTTTTGTATGCTTCGAAGTCGCCGCCGAAGGAGACTGCATTATGCATTTGTATAATTGAGACAAGACAAACGATTCTTTTTCTTCTTCTTCGTCTTCATTCGCTTAGTGGCTTCTTGCTTAGATTTTTCTTTTTCTGCTGCTGAAAATTAATTAGATTTTATCAAATTTCGTCCAGATTACTAAAAAAGAAAAAACCGTTGCCATTTCATTGACACTTAGCTTCCTCAAACTAATTTATTGATTCCTTTTATTAAATTGAAATTCAAAAAATAAATTTTTTACGAAAAAAATTGGAAATATTTTATGAAAAATATTAAGGTAATGTGTACTTACCCACAAATTTTAGAAAGTATATATCTTTTGCAAATACCCTGGTAGAACGCTTGGACATAATATGGCCATAATATGCCGTATTTTATGGCTGATGACCATTTTACGCCGCAT
>UXGD01007285.1:0-11177 GCA_900474315.1 Torymus auratus | reverse complement strand
AAAAAATTTTTTAAATCGGTTAATATCTTAAGTAGATATTTGATTTTGAACCGACCGGTTCATTTGGGCCCACTGTGGGGCGTACAGTACGCACTTTGCGCGCCGTGTGGAGAAAAAACGAACTGCACTACCTTTTTTTTTTATCCGTTGCCACGCGTGAGTATACACACGCAGCCTGACAGCGTTGCTATGGTATCTTTGCCCATTTGCAACGATGGTGTGAAATAAGTATCTACCACACGTAGCAGTTAATGCAGAAGGACTTTGTGTGGTGGCTACAACCTACGTACCAATAGTTTCTCAGTTCTCGCGTAACGCATTTGGACCTCGGTTTGGACTTTCGCAGTGCAGAGCGAGAACTCTAGTGTTTTATAGTGTTTTATCTAGTGTTTTATAGTGTGATAGTGATTATTTACAATGCCGGTGTATTTCACCGAATTCAAATTGCTGTGGAAAATTCCATTAAAAATTGTGGGTCTGAAAAACTACATGCTCCATAATAATTATGAGTACAAGACCGTACAAGATCTGGAAAAAAGTGATGTGAGAAATGATCTCATTAAAAATGGGTTGAACTATCAACACTTTGCCAGTGAAGATGTTTTAATGAAATTTATTGGCGACCCGCAAGAATTTATATCAAAACCACTCGAGTTAATAACAGGCTATCACGCCTTTGCTAATTTCATGGCAAAGTAAGTAATAAAATCTTATTTATAATTATTACATTTTTTTAAAGTTTATGACATTACATATATTCATGGGATATTTTGTTTATTTTTATATACAAATATTTTATATCACTCTAACCTTAATATTATAACTTTAATTTTGTACAAAAGTGTTTGCAAATTCCATTGTAAAGTAGATTCGAGCACGCTACAAATATTTAATATTTGCATGAAAGTACATTCGGCCGGGGTTGATTTCGATACATGTATAAAAATAAATCCTTCCTCTAGGAGATTTATCGTCGCGAAAAAGTCACCGCATCACCCCCGGACGCGTCCAGAACCGTGACAATATGATAAATGACGGGCCTGCATTGAAAATATAATAAGTGGGAGAAAAGGATGAAGAGGGGGAGAAAGAATCTGTGTAAGATTTATATCGAGCGTTATTGCTTGGTTATATAGCCGTGGTGATCTCTTCCTCGATATCCCTTGGTACTGTCGCTAGGGCTTCTTCTGGGTGTCCAGGGTAACCCTGATGTAATACTTATAGAAAACATTTTGTTAACAGGTAGAGCGCGGCATGTACATATTGTACCATGAATTATTTTAAAAATTAATCTTTTAATTGTTAGAAAAAATAGTTATAAATAATAATCTTTTAAATAATTAATTTCTAGTATTTATAGACTTTCAGAAAACAAATTCATTTTGCTTAAACGAAATTATAATAAAAGTATATACAAATATTAGAAAAATAATAGAAAAGTATTGAGTTATTTAAAATTTTTCCGCCGCACTGAACCTGTTAAACAATATCAGCAAACGACAACGTGTAACTCCTGGTTCTCGAGGAATGCCAAATAAATGCATAAGTGATTATCGCGGCAGATTCGCACAGTTCATCACTCATGCGCGACGGGCAAGGTTAAATCGCTGTGGGATTGATGAGCACTTGACAGGGATGCTGGTATGTTTTTGTCCCTCCTATAGTAGCCTCCCACTCGCCGGATTCATGTCTGCTCCCTTCGGGTTTTTCCTACATACATCTGGCATTCACTGTAAGCTTTCTCTAATATCTTTCTCTCCACATTCTTGAATGTTTTCCTAAGCTCCGAGACACGAGTGTGCTCCGATGAGAGGAGATAATGGGTGAGAGAGAGAGAGAGAGAGAACTGAATTTGCATTATCGCTCAGAAGAAGAATGAATTTTTATTCAAATAATAATTTTTATTAAAATTTTTTATTTGAAAATATAAAAAGTAATACTATTATTTCTACCCGGAGAACGTCCTTAAGTTTGAAGGTCGTCAACGAGAAAAAAGGAAGCGCATGTCGGTTATTAATAAACCGGGCATAGATCTTGATTAAACGTAGGCACATTCACCTCAAGATGATACTTTGAACAGCCCTGCATCAGCCACAGCCGCATGACACTTGGAAAATCGCATTTGCGCGTTCACCAATCGCTCACGCAGTCCTCGATCTTCCTCCTTTTCTCAATGTATTCTTCCTTTTTGAGGCATGATCTGAAGCTATAATGAAATCGGCGGAATATCGGTTTGGAGAATCATACCACGCGCACAATATGTATTGATGTTGTATTTCTTCCTCATAGAATTTTTGTGACCGTGAAAATAAAGAATGATAGATAAAATAGTTGTTATTTGTATTTACTATGGGAGAAAATAAAGAATGTCTCAGAGTTCATGTTTGTTACCCTATTAAAATTTGAAAAACTTATGTAAAAAATGTATTTGTTTTCTTTCAGGTTTCAATTGGTATTTGAGAAGATTCCGCAACTCAGCAAAATCGGAGATGGTAATGCGAAAAAGCTCGCAGCCCAAATCTGGGGTGCTAAAAATAGCCCCGATAAATGGGTCAGAATAAAAAATTGTTGTGACTTAAAAAATATGAATGATGCTGTAGAACAATTTCTAAAAAGTAGCACGAGCACGAATGAAAAAGAGCTATTAAAATTTTTACGGCAGCAGTTGTAAGTAAACATTTATTTGAAAAATAAAATTTTAATTAGTTTTCTATGTATTCTTTCATTTTACTTTTTTATAGAGATTTAAAAAGCCAAAATTTGAATATGCAAAAAGACAAAAATCTTAATGTAAGAGAAAAAAGTGTAAAAGATTTTGAAGTATTATCACCTAAACAAATATTTAAAATCATAGATGATTTGTGCACGAAGCTAAGCATCACAAAAAATAAAGACCAAATCCAGATAATAGCGGAGCGGATACGTTGCGCCGCTCGCGCTTTATCAAACATAGGAGGACAAACTCTTGCGTGAGTAAAATGTTATAAATTAATTTTACTTCTTCTTTTACTGTTACGTCAAGAGATATTGTGCATTATAAAATTATTTAAAAAAATCGACATAGTTTCCACGGCGAATTGCAGCTATAGATAGTAAATATCAATTTTAAATAACTTTAAACTATTCACAGTGATTCGGCGGATTCGGAAGAGGTTGACAACCAGGGCGCAGGTAATACAGAAGCCACAGATGACCGTGCCAAGCTCCGCTCAACGAGTCAACGCAAGTTGCTGGCAAAATTCGGTTCGGCTACCACCATGCCAGGCGCTACCATCCATAAAAGACAACGGATAGCGCCTCCGTCAGTAATCGATACCTCGACAGAAAGTAAGACAAGGTGAGCCAACAAATATGGAGCACCAAGTTTATTGCACTATATTCTCTTAACCTTATCCTTTAACTGTTTGTAAACATTAATTTTGATATAAATTGATAGATTTTACACACCAAATTGCAGCTACAGATAGTTAATATCTGTTATTTTTCAATAACTTTTAACTCCTTACAGTGACTCGGAAGATTCTGAAGAGGTTGGAAACCAGCGTGACAGAAAGTCAGAGGCGACAGATGCCCGCGCCAAGCTCGGCTCAACGGTTCAACGCAAGTCGTTGTCAAAATCGGGCTCAGGCACGAGCAATGACGATGCCAGAGGATCATCAGCGGTAAGGACCTTGAGTAGCGATACTGACAACACCGCTGCCACACCTCAGTCACAGCCCGACTCTCTGCCTTCCGCTTCGACCACCACCAGGCCAGCAGCTACCATCCCCGAAAGCAAACGGATAGCGTCCCCGTCAGTAATCGATACCTCGACAGAAGGCAAGACAAGGTGAGCCCAAAATTATGGAGCACCGAATTTGTTCGGCTATCTTCTGTTAACCTTATCCCTTAACTGATTGTAAACATTAATTTTCTTATAGAATGATATATTTTTCACACCAAATTTCAGCTACAGATAGTAAATATAAATTTTCAATAACTTTTAACTCCTGACAGTGACTCAGTAGATTCTCAAGAAGTTGGCAACCAGCGTACTGGAAACACAGACGCCCCAGATGCCCGGCCAAGATCAGCTCAACGCCTCAACGCAAATTGCTGTCGCAATTGGTCTCCAGCACGTGCGATGACGATGACTCCAGAGAATCGTCTGAGCTGATAAGCTTAAACAGCATAACCAACAGCAGCGCAACCACATCCCGAACACGGCCCGATTCGTTACACTCTGCTTTGACCACCACCATGCCAGCCGCTACCACCTTTGAAAAAAAACGGATAGCGCCCTCGTCAGTAGTTGATACCTCGACTGAAGGCAAGAAGAGGTGAGCCAAAAATTCTGGAGCACCAAGTTCGTTCGACTATATTCTCTTAACCTTACCTCCCAACTGATTGTAAACTTTATTTTTATATAGACCCAAGCAGATCCATTGGACGGATGATTTTCAAAAGGAGGAGGTCGTCTTAATTAAATACGGAAATCATCCTTGGTGGCCATCGTTGCTCACTAACAAAATCATAAAAAATAAGGACAAAGGGTTTCCTTCAGGTATCTCGCCGAGAAGAGGGAGAAAATATTATTTAAAATTTTAAATAAAAAATTTAATGAAGAATATTTTAATATACTTCTTGAAAACATTTCTGATGCCAAAAGAGATGAATTCCAAAAAGCTTGGATTGTTGGCAAGAAATTATTGAATAAAAATTGATATAAAAAAATTTTGATCTTTACTATTTTTTGTTACAATTAGAGCTGATGTTATAAAAAAATATATTTTTTAAGATTTTGTAAAGTGAGATCTACAATTTTTTCGACAGGTACTTGTAGAAAAGCTCCCACAAGGTTTAAAAAGAATTGGGAACGAAATTGCAATTCCGGAAAAGCCCCTTTAAACCTATACCGTGCTCCAAACTAGAAAAATAAACACCAAAGACAAAAATATTTGTTTGGACACAATTTTCGAGTTGTAATTGTAGAAAAGTGGTTTTCAGCATTGAAAAAAAATTGCGAACTAAATCGCTTTTACGGAAAAGCCCCTTGAAAAAAAGCCTATTTTAGCCCCTTGAAGACGATATACCATGCTCCAAAGTAGAAAAAAAATTCACAGAGACGCAAATACTTCGTCAGAAAAAATTGTTCGACCGTTACTTGTACAAAAGGTCTTTCCAGTATTTAAAAAAATTAGAAACTGAATCCCTTTCCCGGAAAAGCCCCTTTCAGCCGATATACCGTACTGCAAACAAGAGAAAATTCTCTAGAGTCGCCAGTACTTCGTTAGGAGAAATTTTTCGACTGGTACACGTAGAAAAGGACCCCGCGAAGCTTATCCCACAGTACTCTCGTTATATCGAAGACAATAATATCATTTAAATGCGTTTGCTTAATTATATATTGCATAAGATTTTTCTTCCCGATTCTCGGCCACCGAGATCTGGGTAGAGAAGAAAAAAACGCTTCAAGTTTTTATTTGTGAATAATCACATACAAATATTGTTGTACGACCATGGTTTTATAATATATAAGAAAAATTAAGCTTCCCGTATTTCGGTCGCCAAGTAATGGAAATTAGATGAAATTAGTACTCTAGTTACATCATAGACAATGATGCCATTTAAATACGTTTGTTTAATTATATATTACCTTAGATTTCTCTCATTTCGCATCTAGGTTAAGCCTAGATTCGCTGCCACACGATTATTCCTCATTCACGGACATCGATATCTGGGAAGGGTAGGAAAAAACGCTTCAAACTTTTTTTTACGAATAATCACGTACAAATATTGTTGTACGAGCATGGTTTAGTAATATATAAGGTAATGCACCCGTGGACTGACTAAACTGACATAGCAGATCGATAATTTGTTAGGATTCTTGTATTTTTGCCGCTGAGTTATGGAAATTAAATGAAATCTGTACTCTACTTATATAGAAAACAATAATACCATTTACATACGTTTGTTGATTATATATTTCATCAGATTTTGATCGTTTCCCTAATTAGCCGGTGGATACAAGCTTCAGTAGCACAGGTAAGTAACGCAGACGTGCGATATGAAAAGAACAATTATTTGAACAGTTTTAACCCTTAGTAGCCGCGGGACAAAACCTTCACGAGGGCAGGTAAGAAACGCAGACGCGCGATAAGAAAAATATCATTATTTAAACAATGTTGACCTAAAGTACCCGGGGAATACAAACTTCACTAGCGCAGGTGAATACTGCAGACGTGCGAAATTGAAAAGTACGATTATTTGAACAATTTTAAATGGAGATAATGCTTTAATAACATTGTTTGATAATGAATTACTTAAATATTTCTTAAGCATAATTTGCTATATGTGTAATCAAATTATAAGGTTCTCCACTTGTATTCGGATGGGCCCCGATACATTCATGGCCAATATATCGCCGGTGCTTATGAAAGCTAACTCATTTCAAAAAACGCTGTGACAAAAAACCATTTCGATAAACGACGTGAAAAAAAAATTTTTCATTGAAACGTTGTGAAAAAAAAACCATTTTAGAAAACGCCGTGAAAAAAAAACTAATTTTTTAAGTAGAACGCTATGAAAAAAAATCCATTTCGGTAAACGCCGTGAAAAAGAAGCTTATTCGTGAAAAGGCGGTAAAAAAAACGTTATTCATGTCTATCATTAAATTCCCTGTTAATTCTATGGTCTAATTAATTAAACCTTTCTCAGGTATTTTCATGCATTTAACATACTAACTTTGAAACTTTTTAAATCGTCAGTTCACTTATTAGTCGCCAAATTCTAGCTTTAATATAATTACGAGTAAAATTGTTGTAAAATTATTAGCCATCTGTAAAAAAATCTTCTTATTACGGTATCAAGGTCTTTTATAGCCGTTTAATATTAAAATAAATAAATAAATAAATAAATTTGAGCATTAATTTAATTCAATCTCAAGGTACCTAGGGGATTTTTCAACCTGCTGAGCACATTTTCAAGTACTATTCCGGTGTACCGTGACACGCTCATGCCCAGAAGATAACTTCCTCGCGAATTTGAGTGCACCTGGCGGGTTTTTCGACCCGCTGAACACATTTTTGAGGACTGTTTCGGTGGACAGCGTCTCCTGGGCATCAGTGTGTCGCCATCCACCGAAACAGTCCTTCAAAACGTGCTAGGTGGGTCGAAAAACCTCCAAGGTACACTCAAATTTTCGGTACAGGCTATGGTTTGCGACAAAATCATCTCCTCGGCATCAGCGTGTCGTCGTGCACTCAAAAACGTGCTTAGCGGGCTGAAAAACCCCCAGTTAGAGTCAAAACCGCGGTAAAAACTATGATTTGCGACGAAATCGTCTCCTGGGAATCAATGTGAAGCTGTACAAGCAAACAGTCCTCAACATCGTGCTCAGCGAGTCGAAAAAACCCCTAGGTATGGTCAAAACAGCGTTACAAACTTATATGATTTGCCACGAAATCTAATAAACGATTTTTTTTTCACTGTGTTTTAATGAAAGGGTTTTTTTTCACGGAGTTTACCAAAATGGTTTTTTTTTCACAGCGTTTAAATGAAACAGTTCTTTTTACGGCGTTTACCGAAATGGTTTTTTTTTCACAGCGTTTTAACGTAAGAGTTTTTTTCACGGCGTTTTCCGAAATGGTTTTTTTTTTGACGGCGGTTTCTAACAAGACTCCATTTTAAAAAGTGCGATTTTTTTTGGTTTCGGAGAGAGACACGAGTTCTGACATTCTAATGCGGATAGTTTTATTATGTAAGAAATAAGAACGCAAGAGTATAGGTTTTAGGAAAAATTTACTTTCATTGAATTAAATGTAAGAATATAAGTTTCCTTTCAATGAAAAAATGTATCAACATGTTTATTAAACATATACGTCAGTTCCAGCATAAGAGGCATGACAAGTAAAAACAAAATTTGATCAAATAATAATAACATTACAAGTATTACTTTTGATTATAATCTAACTACCATCAAAAGTTTTAATCCAATCGTTGATTGGAGGGCTGTTTAGTTACATTCCGACGTATCTATCAGTCTTATATATATAATTGAATCGGTAATTCTATACGTAATTAATGTTCTTCTATAACAGGTTATGATTCAACATTTTGATAGCTCTTGGTTAATCTTCACCTGCCTGGTAGATCTTTGTTATGATCAAACTGCAGACGGTCTGAAGCTTCTTCTTTCGCTCATAGTGTTATTGAGTTTTTGGTCCTCAAAACTATTATTCAGATTGAAGCAGTTGAACTCGAGAACGTTCTTCGACGCAACCTATGTATGTTATCTATCGAAAAAAACGCGGTTTAAAACTCGATCGTCGAAAAAAAATCTCTGAGAATTGGAACTATACAGAAAAAAATCTCGTAGAGTAGATTCTTACTCACCTCAAGCTGGATTTATTTGCGCGGGTCTATCTCCAGCATCATCTATCGCATTTAATAACAAATGAGAGGGATAATGCACATTTTCCTGTAGCCTAGCAAAATCTAAATACCACAGTGCGCTTGCTATGTGCACGCATGTCCCTAAAGTGCGGGCTCCAGTTTTGCAAGTGCAGTAGTATCCCCTAATTGGTTCATTATTCACATTGGCGTTTGGGACATATTCAATCCATAATTGATACCTCGTCGCATTACGAAATCTCGACCAAATTCTGACTCTTAAAAATCCTGGTTCGGGTATTATATTGTCGTCCCTTAGCATTTCTACTTGAAATTCGTCGTTTTCTTCTCTCTGCAATTTATCTTGGATGTAGGATGGCGCCAATTCAATTTGGTAAATTCCAGCAGTTAAATCTTTTAAATATTCTATTGATAGAATGGGAAAATCATCCAATTGATCTGCATCCAACCTAATCCATCTATAAATATAAATTACGGCGTTTCACGTCTACTGCCCCAGTGTGGCGCGCGAATGTCAAATCGTGCTCTATCCAGGTCATGTTTACGATATTAAAACGTACTTAGAAAAATTTTATGATAAGCATTTTCGACGTATTTTTTCCTCTGGTTTCCAATGGTCTAGGCAGTTTTCCAGAAATTTTCCATTTTCACCTTCATAAAATACAATACGTGTTATATCTCAAAAACTTTGTTTTTAATATTTTTTTTTACTCTGTAGATGGAAAGCTGAGCATCTTTTTCGTCGGAAAGGATATTTTCAGCACAGTACCCGAGATGTTACTACGCGAAATAGAATGCGAACGAGTAGACGCCTTTACTGCCCGCGGTACTACGCGGTATCTATACATATAATCTTTTTGCGAATCCAAAAAGAGGTGCAAAACCATCGAGTCAACAAGTTTCTTCTATGAATCATAATTTAAGGATAGAAGAGCTGTGAAACTGGGCTAAAGATTACTACAAATAAATCAAAGTATTTTTATAGCAATTAAGAATCGTATGAAGAAACGGTTTTGAAAATAAAACCAAAACTGAACAAGGCTAAATACATACCAGGTTCCTTAATATCATGCTATTATTCTAATTGATAAAAATGAATTGAAGTTCAAAATAACCTCTCTGAGTTCTGAGTGTAAAATCTTCCCGAAAAAAATGCAAAAACAAAGATAAAAATATTATCTACACTGAAAAAAAAGTTAGACATGGGTTACTACATTGCTGCTAATTTTGAAATTTGATTTTTTTGTTACATAATTAATAAAATATCACTTCATGCATTATTTTGATTCCAGAAGACCAGGTAAATAATTAAAGATTATAAAAGGTTATTATATAGGCAACAAGGTGGGCGCGAGTCTACGCGCTACATCGCGTAATACCGCGCGCAGGAAAGGTGATGTACTTTACTCTTTCGCATTCTACTTCTCGCAGAAAACATCTCGGGCACTCTATAGGAAACATCCTTTCCTATGTAAAAAATGCATAGCGTTTGATCTAGAAAGCAACAAAATATTAAAAGTACACTTTTTTAGAAAAAACACATTTTGTACTTCTTGAAGGTGCAAACGGAAAATTTTGGGAAAAGAGCATATACCATTAAAAAGCTGAGCGAAAAATACGTTAGAAATGCTTATCATAAAATTTTTATAAGTATCGTAAACATGAGCTAGATATAGCACGATTTTGTGCTCGCACGAAGCGCTGGGGCAGTTGACGTAAAACGCCTCGTATGAGTGAATGCGGAAGATTAGGCGAAGCAAGATTGTGTATGTGTATGTCTTATGTATGTCTCGGAAGATTGGGCGAAGCAAGATTGCGTATGTTTATGTCTTATGTATGTCCCTGCGCTCTCGTGTGCTGGCGTGCGTTCTCCAACGCCTCCGCGTTTGCCCCGCGCCACCGCGTATTTCGACGGCTGAGAGGAAGAAGAACGTATCTCAGCGCGCGGGTAAAGAACGACGTATCTCGGCGCGCGGACGAAGAACGACGTATCTCGGCGCTTTTACGGCCAGTACAAGGCCATTATATACGGCGAAATACGTCGTTCTTCAACCGCGTGCTGAGATACGTCGTTCTTCATCCTCGCGGCGACATACGTCGTCCTTCGTCCGCGCGCCGAGATACGTCGTTCTTCATCCATGCGCCGAGATACGTTCTTCTTCCTCTTAGCCGTCGATTTCTTCGCGCAACCGCATAGCATCTTACTTCTTGGAGGTGCAAATGTAAAATTACGAAAAAAGAGCTTACACCATTGAAAAGCTGAGCGAAAAATACGTCCGAAATGCTTATCATAAAATTTTTCTAAGTAGGTTTTAGAATCATAAACATGGGCTAGATATGGCAGGATTTAGTGCTCGCGCGCCGTACCGGGGCAGTTGATGTGAAAATCCTCGTATGAGTAACTGTCGAAGCTTGAGCGAACGCAAGATTGTGTATGTGTGAAAATGCAAGAAGGTATACGAAAGCTTGTGCAAATGCATGGGTGTTTACAAGAGTTTATGTTTATATTAAAGTCTATTTACATGTATACTGAAGTTCGTACATATTCGAGTATAAACGTATCAAAAGCGCTTGTTTTACTATAAAATACACACCTGTGAACATTTCTATCTGCTAAATTTTCCGCTTCAACTCTATTTTGAACCCTATTCTGGTGTAATGCTCTATCTTGCATTGCTTGAGCGTTAGCGGCATCTGCATTTTCCATATGAATTAAAGAGTGGAACCTATATATATATATATATATATATATATGGGTAATTTCAGGTCAACTGAGCAAGGTGAAA
>UXGD01007284.1:0-11178 GCA_900474315.1 Torymus auratus | reverse complement strand
AACCCGTTTTCGCTTGTTCACCTGTGATCTCGTATAGTATGAGGTACACAGATTAAGAAAAAACGTGTACCAAAGGTATGCTCCTAAAAAAAATTTTTCCCAGTTTTGTGACACAAAAAGTGTGATAGTTTGGCGGATTTACTCATATACATCATCTAGGTTTAGGTAAGTATTTAACGAGCATCAAATAGTCATTTTCGGTACTAGGTAGGCCGTAACAGCCAAATAATGAACATTATTTTTTGTTGTATACGTGTCCGTAAAGTGCGTACTTTATGTACACGTACATAAGTACATGACGAAAACTTAATTTGAAGGCGACCTATCCGGGGCCTGCCTAGCACCTTGCCTTGCACCTTGCCTTGCTAGACGTTTGAAATGCTCAACTTATTCCATTCACTTTTTCATTGACAAAATAAGCTATTTCTAGCAAGGGTGACGAAAACACCTCACCCGAGTCTGAAATAGCTTTTTTCCCATGTTTCGCACCGCATATATTTTAACAATGGCACGACATCAGGGTCTTTTTCGCGTGTGGGAGTGAGAGAGAGGATTTGGCATTTCAAGTCGTACACAACGCAGTTGAAAACCATAAGATTGAAATGTATACATTAAGAAAAATAGACTATTGTTCATATCATACAATTAAATCTCCATTACATTTATTGAACAAACTCAATTTGTTCTTTAATAAGGTAACATCAAATTACTTAAATAATATACTCATAGCTAAAACTGACGAGAAATAGCCATTTCTACCTAAAAAAGAGGAGATATGAATAAGTGAGAAATGGGGCCATTTCTCACCTGTTTTCAGGGTAAAAGGAGCTATTTCTCACCAGTTTCATAAAATGCGCTCGAAATGTAAAATTCTCTCTCCCACTTTCGCGTGAAAAAGGCCCTATTTCATGACTTGAGTTGAAAAAAATTTGTTCTCTTATTTTCAAATTAATACATTTTATGGCTTTTTGGTCTTTGAGGAGGATATAGATAAATAACTTTTAAAGTTTTAAAGGTGCACATATTTAAAGTAAGATATTCAAATGAAAACGAAAAATGTGATGATTTGTAACTAGGTTGTGTACGACTTTAAATGCAACACCCCTACACAACTTTCGTGCATATAAAAAGGCCCTCTCATACACTCAAGCGAGGGTGAGGTGTAGGCGCCGAAGCCAAAGGTGCACTCGACTCCAACTCGTGCTGAACACCTCATCCCCTTTCGAAATAGCTAATATTTCCTCATCCCCTCGCCCACTGTACTATTTTATAATGCATGTACAAAAGCGTTTTTTTTTTATTTTTATTTTTTTTAAATATAAAGCAGGGCTAATGTGGCCGTTTTTAGACACGGCAACCACGTGTTTATTGGAGCATATGTAATTTTTATTTATTCAACATTTGGTTAAAATAAAAATATTTTTGACGATCGAATTTAAATACTTAATTTCAACATATTTTGTAACAATCATCGACGGTTTTTGAAAAAATTTCTGAAAAGATTTAGCTGGGCGTAAAAATTGGAAAGCGCTCACTATCCGAGTAGGTAAGGGCGATAAAAACGGGCGGTAATAATGCACCCACGTAAATGGGCGATAAAGACTAAATCATTGTCTGCTGACGACTTTTTTCGCCAGCAGGTCTAAAAACGGTCAGCTTAATTGATAAAAAAAAACGAAAATAGTACATTATGTAACAAGTGAACAAAGTCGCAAATTATTCTTGCAGACGGATTTACTGTCTGACCAAGCAAAGCGAAGCGAGGGCAGTGATCACCCGAGGGAATAATCGAATTCCCATGTTGAATATAAACTTGGAAACTGCCGCGACGCGAGCCTGGCCGAGCGATCGATAGGATAGTGCAGGCGGTGGCGCCACCTATGAAGTAGTTTTTCTTTACAACCTTTAGGGCTTTACGCATGCGCTATGTGGCAGATGTTAGTATTTTAGTCTTTTTAGACCCTAATTTTCGTCAGTCGGCTCGGCGCTTGGTCCTTCACTCACACTTTCAACACGGGCAACACGGCTGTAATGTTTATACTGTATAAACATATATATCTATATATATCTATATATATTCATTAAAAATCGGAGAATTGAATGCTAATGGACGACTATGAATTCGGGCCTTATAATACTCTGTCTGCTCTCACACTACTTTGTTATTGTTACGTTTAAGTCAATACATCGGGGTTAGTACCGATAAAATTGTATTCGGTACTGTACTTGTTCTATATCAATGAATATTTAGTCAATGAATCGATAGAAAAATATCGAATTTGTGTTAAAAATGTCATCAAGTTCGAGCGAAGACGAAGAATTTGAGTGCAAACCACAGGAATTACTTAAAGATGCAGATGATGGTGTTAGAGTTGATTTGCTTCCTCCAAAATCTCGAGAAAAGTACTGGGGTGCGTATGATGCTTTTACAAAATGGAAAAACTCAAAGGGAGTAGAGCTTGTTTCAGAAAATCTGATGATGGACTATTTTGGTGAATTATCCCAAAAATATAAACCTTCATCTCTTTGGTGTAAATACTCAATGTTAAGAAGTACAATACAAATGATACACAACATTAATATTGGAGGTTTTAAACAGTTATTGGCATTTTTAAAACAATTGGCTAGTGGTTATGAGCCAAAAAAATCAAAAGCATTATCTCGAGACGATGCGATTGCATTTTTAAATGATGCTCCGGATGATATATACTTAATCACAAAGGTAATAAATCTAACCTCTAAAGTATTTATTAATAAATCTACTTGTATAAATATTCTTCTTACAAATTATATAATTCTAATAAATAAATTGTAATTAATGTGTAATTTTAGGTTGCTTTAATTTTTTGCTTATTTGGAGCATGCCGACATGGTGAATTAGTTAGACTTACTGTTCACGATATCATAGACCATGGTGAAATTATGAAAGTTATATTAAGAGATGCAAGAAATTCATCTACAAGATATTTTTTTATTGAGGGAGGACCACTTCAGTGGGTTAGAGCTTATCAAGCACTCCGTCCAAAAAATGTAACTGCGGATCGTTTTTTTTTGGCATATAGAAATGGTAAATGCATTACTCAACCTCTTGGAAAAAATAAATTTGGGTTGATGCCCAAAGAAATAGCTGAATTTCTTCAATTACCGAATCCTCAGATGTATACAGGCCATGCATTTCGGAGATCACCTGCATCATTGTGTGCAGATCAAGGTAAAATACTGTTATATAAGTATTAAATTTATTTTGACGCCTCGAACAAAAAGTGGATCAATTCAGTTTCTTACGAAAATAAGCGCATGTCAATCTTTATGGTGAAGAGTTTGTCAGCGTTTGCAGCGAAGATTTAGCATGTTTAGCGAGGTTACGACAAAAACTAGCATCATGTTTAAATATTTCGTCAATTTTGGTAATGTTTTCTATACAAAATTCAAAAAGGACGTTTGCAATTGATACTTCGAAAATTTTACCGTTGTTAACGGTTATGGCTTCCTTTATATTCGTTTTGAAAATTTCCGTTTTGGTTTTTGCAAGGAGAATTGTTGATTTGCCCTTGATAGTGCAAATGCACTAGCAATGCTAGTTACTCCTAAATAATGCTATACGTTTCGTTGGAATTGTGTGAAATGTGCTAGTTTTCGTGGGGACTAGGAACAGAACGAGCTAGTTTTCGTACTGGGCGTCAATTTCCCCTTTCGTTGGTATAATATCAAATTTATTTTTATTTTTGGTACAGCCGCCTCAATAACTGACTTGAAAGCGCTTGAATGGAAATCTACAACAGTAGCTGTTTCGTCGAATGCACCGGCACCGTCACCCTCGGGCGAAGAAATTTGGCGTATGCGAAATTTCGCGAACCACACTACAGTAGGAGAGGGACATATCAATCAATCAGTAGATTCCAGAAGGAAAGCAAGAAAACAAGTTACTAATGTTTTTGAAGAAGTTAATGTAGAATCATCATATATAAAACAAGAACAAGAAGAAGAAGAAGAAGAAGATGTAAAGTTTGAACCCGAACCAAAAAAGTCAAGATTCGAACCCAAAAAGTCAAGATTCGTAGAAGTAGCTTCCCAGACAATTTCAGATGCTATGATGTTATCTGATCTCTCATCACATGGGGATACAATATTGTTGAAGGTTGTATTAGCTATAGAATCAGTATCAAAATTTAATTATTACTTAAAGTACAAGTAATTATTTATAAAAGATAGTTTTTTTAATGATTTATAAAAGCTAATTTTATTGTAAGTAGCTATATAGAACACCATGACATAAGTAATTTAAGCCATAAGTATTTCAACTTCGAAAAATCGTATGTTGTAAGATATTTTGTAATTTAAAACAATACCGCATCATTTAATTTTATTTGATTCTTTGAACATTATAAAATTAAAAATCGAATAAAATTTGAAGATGCAGTATTGTTTTTTTAATACAATTACAAAATATCTTAGGGTATACTATTTATTAAAATTGTAAATCGTACTCTTGGTTTTGAGAACTTAAACGGTTTATCTGATGTTTTTTTGTAAATTTATTATTAATAATTTTAAGTAATACTGACTTTTGATGCGGATCGTATAGCCCACACAACCTAAGATCTATTGAAGTAATACCAATATTTATTTTCATAAATGAAGCATATTATGTTTGAGTGTTGTAATGTTATAAGTTGAAAAAGTATTTATTTGAAATTTGAAAAGGAGAGACAGAGGAATTAAAAAATTACTTTATTCCCGTAGATACGGGAATAATAATGATATATACTTTATAATATTTCCTGTTATATAACAGAGAAATAAATGTCACCGTCATCCCGCTTTTCCAGTCAATAACGTGGACATTATAGACAACTCGGGTATAAACGCGTTTTCCTGAAATTTAAAATTTGATAAGAAAAAACGAGGTTGTTCAGTTACACTCATCTAAAAATCGCTCAAACTTTGATGCGACACCAGAAACAAAACTCCATTGCAATCTCAACACTTTATTACCAATCCATTGTATCACTCTCAATTCATCAATTTATTGCGCACTTAATGTTACAACGAGAACCGGTAAACATACAAAAAGCTATGACAGATCGACTCGATCATTATCTATCTATAATCATATATATTATACAACGGATCCCCGCAGTCAGCTTATTTACATAGCGGGCCTGTGCACGTGTAGTTCTCCGAGCGTGTACACATATACAGACGCTCATAAAGCGCGTATTTGTAACAAGAGATGATTTCCGCTTATCTTGCGCTCGCGCTCCGCTGTGGATGAGGCAGCCGCGAGCTGTCTCGTTGACTTTTTAGTGCTTCGGCGTAGCTCGCACAGCGAAAACGTTCTCACTTGCGGCTCTACTGGCAACTCACTGTGTGTGCGATGGTTGATAAAGCGGTTGGTGTCTGTTAGGTTCTTGTTATTTCGAGAGTTTCTTTAGGTGATTTCGTTTTTTTGTTCGATAATGAGGTCTTTATTTAGTTTGGAGCAATTTAATGATCCGATATTTTAGACGTTCAAAATCCTAATCAAAAAGTCGAAGATTCAATTGTGATAGTTACTCGAGAACTATTTAATATAATATATTAAGCGGTAAATTAGCTATATGCTAATATGATTCCTTCTATTTATTATTATAGAGCAGCGGCGAATTCAGAGTCGAAAGGGACACCTTTGGAGAGTTGAAGGTGCCGGCTGATAAATACTATGGAGCGCAGACGATGCGATCCGTCATCAATTTCCCGATCGGTGACCAGGCCGAACGTATGCCGGTAATTGGCTTTCTTATATCTTATCTGAAGTTGCTTCACTAATGATTTGCTTATTCTTATAATCTAAAAATATACTTACGTAGAGATTATACGAAGATTTGAAACTAATATTTTTTTATAATATGAATACCGGCAATTTCTACCCCTTGATACTTTATGTTAATGCTATTATGAAAAATCAACAATTGCCACAAATTGCTTTGTTTATACTTAAATTCCCAAAAACACCTTTTTATAGGTACTTTAATCAATCTGGCCAAACCGGTACATTCAAAAGTCACCAGCGGTATTCGTCATCGTCGGACACGATTGCCCCATTGAAATTTCACAAACAATGCCAAAAATACTCATAAGCAATTTTTTGCACATATCTACAAGCGTGGACGCTGATGCTAAGCCTGTCTTTTATGTCTTTTTAGAAAGGAGTCATCGTGGCGATGGGAATCTTGAAGAAGGCCGCCGCCGAGGTGAACAAAGAGTACGGCCTGGACGCGAAGATCGCCGATGCAATCAGTAAAGCCGCCGATGACGTAATTAGCGGACAGCTCTACGACGATCATTTCCCTCTTGTAATATGGCAAACCGGCTCTGGTACCCAGACCAACATGAACACGAATGAGGTTCGAATGTTTTTTTTTCACACATAGGTTCATTACAGTTTTTAATCTCATTTGTAATTTGTGGTTTTTGTCTTTCCACAGACAAGTTTTTTTTTCAAACCGCGATAATCAAGTATTTAAATGTTATGCCGAAATACTTGATAAGCAATTTAAATTTAGCTATAGAGGTCGTAAGTGATTTTGCGTTTAAATGGGCATTAAAAACTCATTCGGCGCCTCTATACTCGGTAATATTTTTACAAATATAATAGGAGAAAAAAAATGATCACTACACTGATAAAACTCGATGGAAATCTTACTAAAAATAACTCAAGTACAATGGTAACAACTTGTATATAGGTAATCTCAAACCGGGCCATCGAGCTGATGGGCGGCCAGCTGGGCTCGAAGAACCCTGTGCACCCGAACGACCACGTGAACAAGTCGCAGAGTTCGAATGACACCTTCCCCACTGCCATGCACATCGCCGTCGCTCTGGAGATTAACAAAATCCTGATTCCCGGCCTGCAACAACTGCATACCGCGCTGAAACAAAAGTCTGAGGCGTGGAAGGATATCATCAAGATCGGCAGGACTCACACGCAGGATGCCGTACCGCTCACACTTGGCCAGGAATTTTCCGGTATGACGTGTTTATCTACACTGCGCTTAATTGTTGTTGTACAGTGATAATCATTTTAACGGCAAAGTTTTATTTTTATACATAAAATGAATCAGTTTTTCTGAGAAAAATAAAGGACGCATTTTTATGGCATCTTCTCCTATTTTAATGTCTATTCAATTTTAAATTGTTAAACTGACTTGACCTACAATGTTTATATATACATCACCAGTAATGACCTACATTACTCATAATTAATCCGTTAATTTTTGTTACAACAGGCTACGCTACACAAATAGAGAACGGAATTGCGCGAGTAAAAGACACACTGCCGAGGCTCTACCAGCTGGCCCTCGGCGGTACAGCCGTAGGCACAGGTTTGAATACGAGGAAAGGATTCGCTGAGAAGACGGCTGCGAAAATTGCCTCCCTTACCGGTCTTCCTTTCGTATCAGCGCCCAATAAATTCGAAGCACTCGCCGCGCACGACGCCCTTGTCGAGGTTCACGGTGCTCTCAATACTATCGCGGTTTCTTTGATGAAGGTAACGTCATGAAGGATTTTGTCGGTAATCTGTGCGGTTGAGATTGGTAATATAACGAGAGTAATAATTGTTTTAGATCGCGAATGACGTCAGGTTTCTGGGAAGCGGTCCACGATGCGGTCTCGGCGAGCTCTCCCTACCCGAGAACGAACCAGGTAGCTCAATTATGCCCGGCAAGGTCAATCCGACGCAGTGCGAGGCAATAACGATGGTCTGCGCCCAGGTCATGGGTAATCACGTTGCTACGTCGGTGGGCGGTAGCAACGGACACTTTGAGCTCAATGTCTTCAAGCCCGTCATCGTGGCGAACGTGCTAAGGTCAGCGAGGTTACTTGGAGATGCGTCCGCCGCTTTTACCAAGAACTGCGTCGTCGGCATTGAGCCCAACATCGACGCTATTAAGAAGATCATGAACGAGAGTCTCATGCTGGTCACTGCTCTCAACCCTCACATTGGATACGATAAGGTAAGGCAACTCATCATCTTTCAGAGAAACTTGAGAATGAATAAGTGATAAGAGATAAATGAAATTTTTGTTCTCTGTTTTGTGATTAGGCCGCCGCTATCGCGAAGCAGGCGCATAAGGAGAAGCTAACGCTGAAAGAATCAGCGCTGAAGAACGGCCTCACCTCTGAACAGTTCGACAAATGGGTCAGGCCAGAAGAGATGCTCGGACCCAAATAAAGGGTCGTTATCGCCTTGTCGAATGAGTCATTCTCAGTGCAAATTTTATGAATGAAAGCAGACATACTGTTGATCGAGAATTTACAAAAAATTATTTATAAATTAAGAACTTTCACAATAAAAATTGAAATAAACGAATGCTGTTTGTTCCTTGTATTTATTGATAAAGCGATACAGTTGAATTTTTATCAGCAGTTTTGCTGTTGTATTTTTATTCGTGTTGGTCTTGAAATTCATTAGATATGGATTATCACAAATAGAGGGGGTAGAGGTCATCCAGCAATCTTTCTAAAGACTCATCATAGCGATATCGGACCTTCACTAGTAAACACGAACCTTCCACGAGAATGTTTGCGCGAAGCGTTAGGCAAATTGTGGGTAAAATTGGTCAGAGAAATTATGGAAAAGTCGGGATTATTGGTGTACCATTTGAAAAAGGACAGGTAGGTAATTTGTTAAATTTTTAAAGTTACTCGTGCTTTTATATTATAATTTTTCCCAGAGAAAAGGTGGAGCAGCAGAGGCTCCTGATGTTATAAGAACAGCAGGATTAATCGAGGAATTAAGATCTCTGGGTATGTAATCATTTAAAAATATAATAGTTGATAGGAAAGTTATTAATATTCAGAAAATCACAATATTTTTCAGGATTGGATGTCAAAGATTATGGAAATGTTAAATATGAGCCTACAAATATTAATATAGACAATATGTCCCATATGGGTGATGTAGCTGGCTGTACACAAAAATTGTCAGAAATGGTTCAACAAGTTTTACAAGATAATAGAAATGTTTTAACAATTGGAGGTGATCATAGTATAGGAATAGGAACTATAGATGGCCATGTAAAGGTAAACTTTACTTAATAATAATAGTTAAAAAGAATGTTTCGTAATGGGCCTTCATATTTATTGTTTACAAATATGAACTATATTTGATCTTTTTAGACAAATAATAACGTTGCAATATTGTGGGTTGATGCACATGCTGATTTAAATACAAACAAAACTAGTGAAAGTGGAAACGTTCATGGAATGCCAGTAGCTCTACTAACTTCAGAATTAGCTGACTACTGGCCTTATTTACCAGGAATGGATTGGCAGCAACCAATGTATTTATAAAAAGAAATATTTAAATTTTAAAAATTGCAAAGGTTCATATAAAAATTCTCATTTTTAGGCTCTCTATCAGAAATGTAGCATATATTGGATTAAGGTCTGTTGATTCTTATGAAAGATTAGTCATAGAAAAATTTGGGATTACAGCCTTTGGTATGGAAGATGTTGAAAGATACGGTATGTATTTTTTATACATTTGTTACTTAATTTTTTAAAAGCAGGATTCAAAAATCAGTGATTGTAAATATTCAAAAGTGTATTGAAATGAAATGATAATTTTCAGGAATTCATGATGTTATACAACTGGCTTTGAGAAAAATTGATCCTGATAATAACAAATCTTTACATGTAAGCTTCGATATTGATTCGTTGGATCCTCTTGAAGCTCCTAGCACAGGAACACCAGGTACAAATATTTAATAAAAGTAGTTAACAGTTTATTAAATAGCATAATAAAAATCTTTACATTCTATTTACAGTTCGTGGAGGATTATCTTTAAGAGAAGGTATTCATGCTATGGAAGAATTATACAGAACTCACAGATTGAATGCCGTTGATTTAGTTGAAGTCAATCCTAAAATTGGAGATGATAAAAGTGTTGAGTTGACAGTCTCTGCTGCAATACATATAATTCAAGCTGGTTTTGGATATACGAGACGTGGTTTAAAAGTTCCTACAGGTGTAACTGACATGCCTTTGCAAACATTTAGATAATAAATATGATAAAATTTAATTTGGTTTTTTTTTTATTAATTTATAACCTTTGAGGCTATCAACTGTTAATTCAACTTTTGATAATTGAGTCAGTCCATTTTCTTTCTTATCTTTTAAAAAATCATAATACAAATGTCCTTTTGATTTTGGTCCTTTCACTGGCACTTTGATCCACATTTTTTCTTCATCGGAACCATAATTTTCAGGTACTGTAACATTCACTTGTCCTTCTTTTATTGGTTGACCTAAATATTTCAATGCTTCGGGGTGACTGTATAACATTTGTATAGCTTGTATGTAATGATCTGATTCACGAATCCTTCTACTATATATAAATGGAATGGAATTTATAAGGATGACTGTTGCAATTCCTCCAAAAATGCCAATTCTTACTGCAATAGAAGTTAATTTACTTTGTGCTCCCATCCTGTAAATAAGATATTTAATTATATAATTTGGATTTAGAAAAACAATCATTTTCAAGCTACAAAATTTTCTATTTAAAAAAATATAAAATGATAAGTAGATTTTTAAAATATTTTTTTGATGAGTAGAAAACAATACTTAACTTATTTTTTTATGATTATTTCAACGTTTTAAAATGCATGTTATTAGAAAATATTATATTAATCAAAAATAGAATTTGTTTGCGGTTCTTTTTCTGATAACCTCTTTATCGAGCGATGAGTAGGTAGCGAACGCATAGAGATAGTTATTATATTAGATAGAGGAGGTGAGACATGTCCTCTTGATAGAAACTCTCACTCTATCTATAATAATTATCTATAATAACTATGAGCGAACGTCGAGCACAAACAAAACTACAATTTGGGAATTGCGATCGCTAGGGACCCTTTACTGAAAGTATAGTGGTATAAGTAGGGTCTTCTGTTTCTGAAAGTATAGGGTATTTTTTTTTTTATTCCGGAAGGTATCGGCACCAGGCCATAGCCATCGCAACTTTAGTGTGCACTGCGCCCTCTGTATATCCTGTGCGGTGACCCATAAGAACCGCACCGGCTAGAGCTAGAGATGCAAAATGACGGTCTTTTTCTGCATTTGTCAAATGACAAAAGAAAAGACCGTCCTTGGACAAAAAGGACCGTCATAAAGTGATAGAAAAATTTTTC
>UXGD01007283.1:0-11180 GCA_900474315.1 Torymus auratus | reverse complement strand
TTAGTTTGTAGGTTTCTGTTTTTAGGTTTTTATTTTTAATAAAAACATTGTCAATACAAGAACCTTTGCAGTTGCCATTGAGGGTCTTGTAATACCTGAAAACCCCGGTATATATCCTTTATCTAAGAAATTACACCGATATTCATGACAGACTATCTAGTTCAAGTAAGTTTATATTAAAATCTTCCAACACTAAATGGTTTTTAATATATATAATATGTTATCAATAATTTTTTCATAAAAAAATTTTAAACATTTTACAGCATTAATACATAAAAACGTCACATTTTTCTTAAGAGATTATAAATATTATCGTACCGCATTTACTCTCACTTCAAGCACTGCATGAATCTTCGCGAAGTTATTACACGTATCACATAGATATAAATTAGTTTTCAAATTTTACTTGATATATAAAGTCAAACATATTTACTTAAATCAGGAAATAGATATATACGTATAGGAAGAATCTTTGTAACTGCCTTATGTAACTTCACACAAATAAATATTTTATTCTCGCAAATATTTTCTCGTCGCAGAAACAACTTTTAAGCTTCAACACTTCTCTGATCCTTTTCATTATCCTCAACCGCTTTACACACATAACGAAAAAAGGCGAAAATCAACTTCTTGCACGGAGCTGCTCGACCGACGGACTAAACCTTTCTTTACCCCTTCTCCGTCGACCCTTCATCCCTCCTTTTTCTCCCCTCAACTTCACGAAGTTAAACTTGCTGCAAAGTACAAACTGCATAATGCAAGTCGACTGTCGCTCATCAAAGACTCAAACCTTCTCGTCGGCGAAGTCAACTTTTTGTTTCCCTGACTATCGATTTCACGACAGTAGCAGAGTTGTGTTCATCGTTTCTCTCTCCGTTTCTTTCCTGTGGATAAAAATAAAATATCTACCTATACGCGATACATGCAGCAGGAAAGGATGGAGTACGAAGTGAAGAAGTACGAGAAGTACAAGCGCGACCTAAAGTTCATGCTTGTAGGCTCGGGTCTCTGGCCGAACTACCACCGACATCCAAGGTATCTCAGGATAATTCTCAGTCTGTGCTCGGCGTTCGGAAATGGCGCAACAGCCTTCGGAATCATCAACTTTTGCCTACAGCATATCACGAATATCAATATTTTGACCCGAGGATTGGGGTTGATGATAAGCTTTTCATCGGCGTTCCTCAAGGTAGGATTTTCTGCGAAGTTCTTTAGTGGAAATATAAGCTTTATTTTATCTGTCTATGTGTCCGGAACAAAAAATTCTATGGATTGAAGTTATTATGCATATTTTGATAATTAATCTATAAATGTACATCGCGTATTCAGACTGTTTCATATGGTAAATACAGACAATCCCTTGTAAATTACATGAAATTTTTATTTTTTTTCAAGATATATTATGCACTACTGCAAATTTCTTTTTATGATTTTTTTCATTATTTCGATACATTTATTCGTTTCCATCAATAATGAAACTAGCAGAAAGTATTAAAATCTATTCGAAGAACTGTTAATGACCAAGTAATTGATAAAAATTTTAAAGTAAAAAACAATAAATCAGATACACTGACTTCCAATATCCCTCGAAGATGTTTCATAATTATATCTAACTTTTTTAACCAATCAATGTTTGCACAGAACTATATGAAGAAAATATGAAGCAAATTCAATCAGTTTCATTTCACCATCCCAATAATATTCAGGACCATACTTTAACAATTAACATAATTTCCGTCTATGCACATAAAATATTTCAGTCTACAAAAACAGGTATGCGTTCTGCGTCTGCATGGAAGAGACTTGGAGAGGCTCGACGAAGGGATCTCAGCGAGATTCGCTAGCGACCTGGCGGTGCCGGAATATCGACCGCATCTTCTGGCCCATTGTTCCACATTTTCCAGATTCTTTTACACTTTCGACTACTCGGTAGCCTTCAGTGTTCTCTTGCTGTTGATCACGCCGTTGTCAGTACTCCGACATGGAAAGTACGTCAGGTCGTATCCTCAAGTGATGCCGTTCACTTATGAGCCAGGTATACTCATGCCAGTTTTATAATCTCATATAGTTTTTATCTGCAAAGACAAAAGAAAGTATTATTATTGAAAAAATATGTATTCTTGTGCAAAGGAGGAGCGATCCATTGGATGGTTTACGTATTTGAGTGGTTCTGCGCCTTCTACCTCTGGAGTATCACCGTTGGCGTTGATTCCATTTTTGGTTTGTATGCCCTGCATATGGTTGGCGAGCTGAGACTGTTGGCGGCTCGATTCCAGAGCTTGAGGTCTAGTAAGAATTATAAAAAAGATCTGAAGGACTGCATTAACAGGCACATCTTATTGATAGAGACTCAAAATATAATGGAGAGAGTCTTTGGTTTTTTGGCGATACTGCTGGCCATCACTTGTGCGATTGTGCTCTGTTCGATTGTCTTTCAGGTGACGCAGGTAAGAAAAGATTTGTTTACTGAAAAGAGAAATTATTTTATTAGCCAAATGATTGAGGATCATAAAAAATTTTATATAACTTTAAAAAATGTTAAAAATACAAAAGTTTTTCTTCGAAAAATACGAACAAACAAAATGGACAAAATGACAAATAGGGCTTTGATTATGTTGCTTTATTAAATGACATTGTGTAAAAACCGAATTATTTACCAGTTATTTCTTTTCATTTTTATTCCAGGCGAAACACTTAACTCTATTCAAAATATTCTTTTATATTTTTTACTGCTTTTTAAAACTAGTGCAAGCTTATTCTTACGCCTGGTACGGTAACATTATTACCGTAGAAGTAAGTATACAGATTACCCCCAATATACCAATAATTTAGATGTTACGATAGTTACATTTCATTTACATCACACGAAAATCTAGAGCGAATTATGCTTGAATTCAATATACAATGCTGCTTGGCCAGGATCTGGAGATATACGTTTCATGAATGATGTCCTCGTAGTTCTCTCTCAGAAGCCGCTTATATTCACGGCGAAGGGATGGATGATCCTGCGATTAGATGTATTTTCAAAGGTAAAATAAATAAATCTCTTAATCATTATTTTTATTTTTATTGCAAATATTTTTATTTGTTGTTTACAGATTGTGCATACTTCGGTATCCTACTTCTTTTTATTGAGAACTTTGGAAGAAACTCTCCCATCCGCGTAAGAGTCACGGGGTGTAAAAATTTTCAATTGACGAAGACTTGTTTTTCATAGTATAGTAGTTGGCAGTAATTTAAATATTTTATTGTTAAGTTTCTAAATGATCAAGTAATAAAGAAGGAGCGTAGCACATTTTGAGTGGACACTATGTATTTTGTACAGTGTACATAAAACAACGTTTATAAATATCTTTTGAATGAAGAGTTATTTTGGGATTGTTATTGAGTCTTAATTTCGCGGAACAGAAATTGCTTCGTTGATGCACGATTAAAATAAAAATAGAATAACTTTTAATTCAACTTTTGTACATGCAGTTATTATCGTAAAATACAATGTAACGCATGTTTCACTTTAATGAGAAAGATATTATATTATGTTTTGAAACTTCTCTATTTTATTCCTATCTTTTCTACAGTAGCTATAATTTTAATAACTGCAACAAAGCCGTTCGGAAAACTATGAAAGCGCATCGGTGACAAAAGTTTCCGGATTAATTTTATCTGTGCGTGGCTCTAGACGATTGGAAAAAATTTAACTTTTTTTTTATAACTTTTATTAACTTTTATATCTAAGTAATATGAGACAGGTTCATTGACATTGCTAATATCAAGATATTTTCGTCGTACCATTTGCATCCGCATAGTCAGTGGGCAGAAAGGAGAGCATACGTGGCTAGAAGCTAAAATTAAAACAAAACTACATCATTTGTTCTACGTAGCACGATGTATCCATAAGATAAAATGATCGCCATTTCATGCGTTACAGCATACCCCTTTACTTTTAACGAGAAAGCTTTTATCTTATGTTTCCGAACTTTTTCTAGTTTATTTCTGTCTTGTTGGTTCCGCATATTATTTCCACGATTTGCAATAAGCTTATTACGGTAAAGGGATGCAGTTTCTGCAACTAGAGTTGCAGAACTAATTTTATCCATGCGTGGCTCTATACAGTGTATGAGAAAATCATTCTCATTATACTGCAGCGCGTGAAAAACTTTTCTATGTTCGGTACAAAATAAAAGCTGTTACCCGTATCGAACGTATCGAACTTTTTTAAACTTTATTTCAAACCCTTTAGTTCCGGGTTATTTTAATACGCTGAACTTGCGTACTATACATATGAGATAAAAGTTTTGGATTCTATCTATAGAAATTATTCTGTGGATGCACAACTTCTAAAATTATTGGAAGTTCTTTTATATAAATTCTTTCATTTAAAAATATTTCGTAATACATTTTATCTTTATTTAATATTTTTATCTTTCCATTTTCTCTATACAAAAATACTGATCAAGAATAAGAATGAGAATTAAACATCGTTCTGCGAGTAAAAGGTATGATGGAGAATCGACAAAAAAGCATCAAGATATAATTATAGAAAAAAAGAATAAAATTTTCAAAATTTACAAAATCCATTATTTATCTGAAATTTTACATGGCGATAGAGAGTATAAATACCTATCAAACCGCGTATATTATATCAACTACTTTTTTACTGTGAGGAAAGAAAAAATAAAATAAAATACAATCA
Organism: Torymus auratus; assembly: GCA_900474315.1. Taxonomy (NCBI): domain Eukaryota; kingdom Metazoa; phylum Arthropoda; class Insecta; order Hymenoptera; family Torymidae; genus Torymus; species Torymus auratus. Next base: position 6,487 of record UXGD01007283.1, on the reverse strand, counting down.
TTTTTTATGCCTTACAGTTACCATATCTCGTGCAGTTTTTGATTATTTTTAAAATATCTTATATGGAGTGAAACAAGACTTAAAACTAAATAATATAATACATTGTTTACTGAGAAGCTTGCCAAACTCGAGGAAAGCTAGAAGTTCAAAAATTACTTTGGCCACAAAATGCAAAGTTATGATTCTAAAGAAATTTTGAATAGTGCATATAACAGATACAATATTTTAGTGCAATCAAAAGATGAAAAAATATGTGCCAAACTATTTTAAGAGAATAATATTATACTTAAAACCCAAAATGATCGGTAACATAGGCATACTCTGGCTGTTCAATTTGAGATAGATTCGGCTAAATACTGAGAAAATTTAAAATTATGCAGATCATTTTATTAAGCAGAGGAAAAATTGAAAAAATGTTATTATTATGATTGGCCGTACAAAATTTAATTTGCTTAAAAACTCAGACCACGCTTGATCGACCCATCGAGATCTTCTTATGCTGCCGTTTTTTATTAAAAAGTTTTGTCAAGTAATAGACTTCGGTAGAATTTAGCTATATGATTGAAGACAGATCAAGGCCAGATTTATTTTAATTGATGCCTTGTAGAAACGAAATAGTTCATTATGTAACAAGAGACTAAAGTTGCAGATATTCGCTTCGCTCGCTCGGACAGTGAACTCACCCGCGGGAATGATTGACTTTAGTCCCGTGTTACATACAGTACTTTATTCCCAGGTCCACTGTAGCCACATTGCAGACTTGAAAAGTTATTTTGTATTTACGTTTTATAATTTTGTTTGTTTACACCAAATTCATCATAAATGTAAAAAATTAAAGATTGTTACTTTATCCCTGATATGCGAGAATAATGTACTTTATTCCCTCATATGAGAGAATAATGTACTTTAGTACCTCATAAACAATGATAAGGACTTGACTATTCAGAGTTTCAGGGTGGACACGCATTCACATTAATCTGTATTATGACAACACGAATAATTAAATTAATATTTTTGATAATTAAATGGGAACTAACGCAGCTTCCAGGTTACATAAAGCGGCTTGCGTAGTATGGATTTTTGAGCTCGGTGTTGACGTAAAACAAGGAGGTAGAGAAGTGTTCATGCATATGCTCGAGACCTATGTATGACGGATAATGATAAAGAAAATAATTGCAAATACTTACTTGGTTTTTCTTTGAAGTATAACGTATTTTCCTTTATTAGAATTTTAATGCAGACATAATTTATATTTTCCTTGGTTATTTGGTTGGCGAATGTACCGTATTATTACTAATTTCTTCGATTATTCGGTTGGCGCAAGTATGGTATGATTTATAATTTCCTTCATTGGATCCACTTCGTTATGACTTAATTCGATATTCTACCCTTCACTTGAAGTACTATCGGTACAATATTATTTTAAGCCATTCGCGACAAAAGTTATTAGAACACTTTTCTTTATACATGCAAACGGCGAAATACACTTGTATAGAAAAAAATCCCGAGGTGCGATCAGATCGTCACACTATTAAAAAAAAAGATCTAAATAATCGACGATATGAAGAAATGTAGAGAAATTTATTAGATACTTCATACAGTTGGACACTTTTTTGGATCTGACTATCTACGTATTTAGAAGTCAGTATGTTTAGTGGCTTATTATAACAGAGTCGACGGAGCATGTTTTGCAAAAAAATTTCCACATGAAATAAATCAATGTGAAAAAAGAATTTTATTTTATGCTGTGATAGATATTTTGAATAATATACTACTACTTGATAGAACATCCATAAAACACATCTTATATTTCTTTTCAACACCCATCTCCACTAAATACGAAAGAGCACTGCGTAAAAAATCAAAATCGTATATTGAAATTTTGGTCTCTGACGATCTTGCTGTCCAGTGTCATGTGTAGATGGAAAGAAGGATGGAAAAAAAACACAACAATTTTTTATGTTCCTGTTTCGAACTTTTATTGACGTCCCATTTTCAGGACTAATTCGTTGGATAAATAAGGTGTTACATATCGGTGATGAAGTTCGATACCACAAGTCAACCACCTTATTTATCCAACTAATTAGTCCTGAAGAAGAACTCCAATAAAAGTTCGAGACGGCGACCTGAGAAATTTTTGTGTTTTTTGAAAAAACTTTTGTCTAAAAATACGAATGTGCACCAGACTGTTTTCGACCACGAACTGAACTCTGCACTTCCCCCACCATACATCTGTTCATTCCCAGAACGCACAAGGACGTATTTTACATGAATTACCACACTTAAAACTTTACACTGCGTAATGTCCGGGAATTTTACAATCACCAACCTAATCATTTTCTATGACAATACTCCCTGCAACCGATCAATATTACTTTGATGATGTCGAGCCCAGTCGCAGATTGTACTTTGCGAGGCAAGGATCCTCTCCGCTACCATGGAAGTGGATATGAAGAGGTACAGTAGTTACACCAGGAATGTCAAATTCTTCCTGATCGCGGCTGGCTTGTGGCCAAATGTTCATCCAATTCTGAAAAAAACCATGGCCTTTGCAACGTTCTTCTCGACATTCGTGATAATGGCGACAGTGTCGAATTTTTGTATCAAGAACATCACTAACGTTATGATATTGACTAGAGGTATGGGACTGGCTATTAGCTTCTCTTCGGCATTCATGAAGGTGAGGTGTGATAATTTAAGAACCTAATAACAGTTGAATAGAAACCTCTTAGATATTTCTGAGTATTTAGAGCACAAGAAGATTAATCACAAAAGAGAAAATTATGCATATTTTGTTAGAATCTAGGTAATTCATTATACGATTCAAATGCTATAGTTGGAATTCAGTCAATTAGAAATTACAAATTTTCAAGTATTATTTTAAATATTTGCTGATGGAATGCTCGTTAGAAGTAGATAAGATTTCTTGAACACAAATAATCTCCACTTGAACACAAATGTATCGGTTTGCGTATCTATTATGTAGTAGTGCTTATTATTTTTGTCTAATTTCGTTTGTCTTATATTATTTTTACCACTTTAATATTGAGAAGGGCTTCTCGGCGAGAGCCGAAAATTTGAAAATAAAGTGTCTAAAAAAATATCTGGCTCGTGATGAACATTTGGGTTTAAGAAATCTTAAGAATAATTTTAATTTCACCTTTAAATTTAAGTTAATACTATACTTCTTTGTATTCTATATGATGAAAAAGATTTATGTTCACATAAATTTTGTCTTTTCTTACTATTTAAATAGAAACATTATGTATACAATTAATTTAAGGTGTAATATTGCACTTTTATGGGTATCTAGTCTATCATTCAATCTGTCAAAATATTAAGGATATTGCTTTAAGCAAAAATCATGTTCGATTAATTGTATTTATACATCTATCTGCTCGTAATATAACAAAGAAGTCTTATTACAGGTTTGTATTTTCCTTCTCCATCATGAAGACATCGTCTTTCTAAACGACGTGCTTGGCAGCAAGTACCGAAAAGATTTGGAGATCCACGAAAATCGACCGGACCTTCTAAATCATATCACAGCTTTCGCTTACTTTCTGAACACACATGCCACATCCGTGGCCGTATCATTCTCAATGTACGGTATCGGTCCAATCCTGGCTCTGAAGAGGTACGGTAAATACGTTCGTGCCTTTCCATCCGTCTACCCTTTCTCGTACGAACCTGGAGGAGTCGTGCACTGGATCCTGTATTCGGTAGAAGTCATGGCTGCTGTATCTCTGTGGACGGTTACTGTTGGTGTCGATTGTGTGTTCGGAGTCTACGCACTGCATATGTGCGGTGAGCTTAGGATACTTGCAAAGAATTTCAACAACTTGCGGGTTTCTGATAATTACAAGAAAGAGTTGACTGATTGCATTGAAAGACATCATCTGTTGATAAAAGTGAAGAATAAGTTGGAGGAGATTTATGGGTTAATTTCGATTTGGCTGGCCATCTCAGGTGCTTTGGTGTTGTGCTCTCTGATTTTCCAAGTTACAGAGGTATAAATATTATTATTACTTATTGTATTTTTAAATTATTCATTGTATCTACTTTCTTTTCAAAATGGTTTAGTGAAAGTTTTATTCAATAAGTAAAGATTCACTAGAAAATTAGTCAATTTTTTCACTTATTCGCGCTAGTGAGCGACTTTTCACTTCCTATATATTCATATTAAGGAGGTTCGAGGTTTTGATTGACATTAACTTATAGAATTTTATACAATGATTTTTATACATACCATAATACAAGCAATGACATACATTGAAGGTATAGGTGTTGTATTATGGTATGTATAAAAATCATTCTAAAACATGTTATAAGTTGACGTCAATCAAAACCCCCGAACCTCATACGGTTACTAAAATCTAGACGTGATTCCCATGATTTTTTCTCCAGTGTTTGTATTAGGTGAAAAATACTTTTAAGATCACTTTTTTGATTTGAAAGAAAAACCCTGATTTATTATTTTCCCTGACAAACACATCCAGTTTTAGTAACGTTCCGTAAGTTGCTTAGAAATGTTGAAAATACCAAGAAATGTTTTTTTGCACTGCAATGTTGTCAAGACGCAGAAATGTTCTGCTTTGGTTTGTAGAAAAAAACGTAAAATTAAATTTTAAAAACATGCTTCAGTTTCTGTATATTTTAGAAACGTTAACTATATACAAAAATAATTAAATTATATATTTATTTAAGGTACTACAGTGAAACTAATAATATTTGTTTCTAACAATATCGACGTAGTCAAAAGTTTTTTTCTAGATTTGAACAAATTAGTAAAACATTTTTATGTTGCATATATAAAACTGCAGAAACATGTCTTTTTTATAGCAATATAAGAAAATCAATGAAACATTGTAGCAACGTTACAAAAACGTTCTTACTATTTTAAGGGTTGTCACATTCTTACAAAATTCTACTATCATAGAAATGCTTCTTATTGTTGTTACAAACAAAATTTATTATACAGGCTGCTAAAAGTAACGCTAGTGTGGCTCATTTAGTTCACTTATGTTGTTATCTTCTCCCGAAGTTTTTGCAAATCTTCACTTATGCCTGGTATGGAAATCTTATAGCTGAAGAGGTCAGTGATATTTTTTGTCATCTATGGGATGAAAATGATTAGTAAACATGATTTTATTTTTTTTTTTATTTAGAGTGGTGCTTGCTTGGACTCAATATATAACTCACATTGGCCAGAAGACTGTAATAGACGCTTCAAAAATGACGTACTCATTGTTCTAACACAGGAACCATTGGTATTAATGGCAAAAGGCTGCATGTTGATCCAATTAGATATGTTTACTAAAGTAAGTTTCAATATTATTTGTTTTACTTTCCTTCATTAAGTCTTATTCATTATTGAAAGAGCTAATAGTCAAAAGCACAAATTTAAAACACAAATTGCATCGCAAACATATTTTTATGTTTGCAACTCATCTTGAAAGTAACTGTTTTGAGATATTTACTGAATAGTTATATTTTTGCAGATTGTAAAAACTTCCGTATCGTACTTTTGTTTACTGCGAACATTAAATGAAGCAGATTAAATACTAACTTGAAGACTACTGTTATTTTACTGATAAATGGTTATTTGTTTAGTAATATTTATTAAAAGATAGAAAGATGGTAAAATTTTACTGAGACTTCTTCCTGTAGATTTAAATGTTTATTAAGCAATAAATAGTAGTACTATGTTGATTTATACAAACTTACATTTCTGTACGTTTCTTATTTTGTACAACAATATGATACACAGAGAAAATTTTTGTAGTAAAATTTAATTTTTGAGTAAAACCTTTTTTTCCTATACAAAAAAGAGATGGAATTAAGATTGTCCGCTCTAATGATTGTGATTGGACCATTTAAAATGGACATGTAAAATTTGATTGGCCTACGATACGGCGTGCGAAGCGTGCATTGACACTTCTAGTATAATAAACGTGGGTCAGACCCATAAAAGTTATACAATTCCTCTGTCCCACGGTTACTATAAAAATAGTTATTTTGACTTTGCATGGAAAATCTTCGACTTCGCGTGGAAAAAAGTCCTATTTCGGCTTCTCGCGTTAAAGTCCTATCTCGGGCATTCCGCATTTTTACTGACGTTTAAGGGGGCCAGCTGAGGTTAAACCTAAAAATTGAAAAATAATAAATTAAATGCTTCAAAAAATTAGCAATTTTTAGTGATTTTCTTACTCTATTTTTAATAGCCTATTATAACTTTTTTTAAAATCGTCGTTTTTTAATGAAACACAGCTTAAATTAAAGCGTTTTTTTCCTTCTTTCATAAGCTCTGCAGCCCATTTATATGACTGGAATATTCAAAATGCTATTATTAAAGAAAGAATAGTATATTGTGTGCCAAGGGCGCAAAGTGGGCTTTTTTAGACCGATTGCGGAGTTTGCAGTACGAGTCGAAGGCGAGCAAGCACGAGCCGAAGGCGAGTGCGTTTTGCGAGCCGAAGACGAGTAC
>UXGD01007282.1:0-11181 GCA_900474315.1 Torymus auratus | reverse complement strand
CACCCACCCACCCGCGAGAGAGAGAGAGTCGCGCCAACGAGGTACAAATGCGCCCCACGCTATACGGATCGATGTGCAGGAGTGTATATATAGCGTGTACAGGGAGTGGAAGAGAGAGAGAGGCTATTCGGCCTCCTACGAATAAATCTCCAATTACGGGGCAACGACCGGCTAATTCCGGGATTCCTCGATGAATCTACCCCCCACTCTGAGCTAAGAAGGGCTGTTTTATTGGCTAAGCGTATAGTTGGTTAAGAACAGCCCCGCGTGCGCCCGTTGCCTGTCCAAAACAAACACGGTGCGTGTGCTTTTTGCGAGCGAGAGCGCGCGGGTGTAATTACTTTTGGCCATTTAGCCTGGCTCTTGCATTTGTAAGACAAACATTGCCGTTAATGCTCTTACTTATACATATGGTAAAGTACATTGTTAATTCTTTTCTCGTGTGTTTATTTTAACTCTAAAAATAAACGGAATGGTCACTTTTATGCTTAAGATATAAAATACATTATTATGATAAAATTATCATAACCGAAAATCATAATATTAAGAAATTAATTATGCAACCAGTGTAGTCATCATTTCAAATATTAAAGAAATGCTAATGATGCGGCCCTGACTAATTTAGGAAGAGAAATAACGAGATAGAAATAACAAAGAAAAAAGCAGATTCAGCAAGGATAAAATAATGAGAGAAAGGGAACGCGAACAGGGAAGGAATAAATTGTCTTTTATGTGCCGTCTTAGGTAACTGACAGTATATCCCTTACGATTCCTTTATTGCCGAACGTCTACGACGTCGCACGAGTCTCCGTGTCTTGCAGTGATCACGTCATGCGCCGAAGAATCGTCGCTTTACTGGGTCATTTTGCGACTTGATCTTCGACGCGCTTAAATGGCAAAATTAGCGGTTTTCTTACGGCTCCACGCGTTTACGGTGGAATAAACCGCGGCTGGTGATCAAGATGTGAAGTGTTTGCTTCATTGTTAAGAGTGTGTCGATTATATCTCGTGTGTAGTCATAAAGACGTTATTGTACAATTCGAGATTGCGTATTTTTAAGATCAATTATGCAATATTAAAGTTTTTAAGTATTTTTTATAAAATATGAGGAACAGCGAATTTGGTAATGGTTTTTATTAATAAAAGTAATTTAATTTATTTAATTAAAATGTTCTATAAACAGATAATAATATAAACTACACAGTCGCTTTAATAGGCTAACTTGAACATTTACTATTAGCTTGATTTCAGTATAATAGAAATCCAATTATTGAAAGTGGTCAAATTAAATTGAAATTAGGAGTAGAGTTCGTCATTTGCAAACAGGCAAGCTTTTATCTAGTAATTGGCATTTAATAGAACATTGATCATTAATATTGTATTAAAAGCCCCATTATACATGCTAATTTATACAGGCACTGATATGATATCTAATTCAAGTTGTGCAAAATTTGTTATGCCCGCATTAAACTATGACGCAATTGATATTGTGTTTACTTATTCAGATAAATGTTAATCGATATTATATAATACAAAATCATTGTGACGATACACGAAATCAAATTTATCTCATCATATACTTTTATTATACTTTAACAGACTATCTATATATTTGAAGATAAATAAGTAAATACATTTAAAAAGCTTCGAATACATTAGAAACATATATTAACTTTATAATTTACCTTACATTAGAATTAATTTATTACGTTATGCATATAAACTACCTAAATATAATAACTTTCGTCGTGTTTCAACGCAGACATTTAATAAATGATTTCTGCCAATCATCTATGAAAAAGAAGCAACACTGTGAGGGTTCGAGTAAAAAAAGTTTGATCCCAGCCGTATTAATTGGCTACAGCAATACAAGGGACTTCGGCACTAATTCATTAGAAAAATGTATCTCTCTCCGGCGGCGCGCGAGACAAGAAAAGCAAAACTTTCGCAGTCGCTCGGATGGACCCCTTCTCGCACTATACTTTCCTTTATCTCGTGCACACGCCCCCTCGTGAGTGATACAATTTAATAAGCCTTGCCGAAAATGGATCGTGATAAACGTATGGGCTTTATTTGTCCACACATACACGCCGACGTCCCGCAAGAAGCATCGTCGACGCGCGCAATGTCCGCGAAACGAGCGAAAAGGAGGAAACGAAAGGCGAAGGAGAGAGAGAGAGGGGGGGGGAGACGACACGACGCTTTGTCCGCCTAAGATAGAAAAACAATATTGTTGTTTCATCGGTAAGTCCTGGCACGTCGCTGAAAGTGACGCGAGGCGAGGCGAGTCCGTCCTTCTCTCCTCCGAGCTCGCTTGCTCGCTCCTCGTACAGGGGACACAAATTGGATTATGCTCGCCGAAGCCGCGGTGGCAAGCAAAGGGGAGGAGAGAAAGAGAGAGGGCGAAACCGGGCTTAGGACACGACGAGGACGAGAAAGATGAGAGTCAAAGGGAGAGAGAGAAGAGAAGCAGGGTGGTACGCGCGGAGAGTGTCGAAAAACGGGAAAGGAGGACGTGGTGCGAAAGAGGACGAGATATTTTTGTGACGAAATTTGCGGCACGTTGGCGGAACATATAAGAAAAATTATAAAATTGTTGAAAGTGCTAAATTTCAAAGGATTGCTCTCACAGATATATTCCTAAAGTCATATAATCTATTTAGTCTTGTGTGTAACTTTAAATTTCATTGTGGAAGAACGTAATATGAACAATAAAGTTTTACTGAAGTACAAAGTAGATTCTTTTCTTTGTGAGCTATATTTGTAAACTACATACTTTGTCGAAAATCTAAAATCTAGAAAAAATGTTTGTAAAAATCAGTACTTGTCGATAAATATATACAGTCTATGAGACTATACGACTTCTCTGAAACAATAAATATTTTATTCCTCCAAGAAAAATAAAGTAACACACATCGTGCAGTGTATATGATTTACTTTAACGACTACTTTACTATTTTAACACGGAAAAAAAGTAAATTCTACTTTTTACACGGTTGAATTAACTTATAAAAGCAAGTTCATTTTACTTTCATAAGAATCAGTAGAATCTGCTTTAAATAAAAAGTAGAATTCACTATTTAGTAAAGTAAGATTGGCATTATGCTGTTGCATATGCATTTCAAATAAAAAGTAGTTTTTACTTTAAAACTATTAAAAAAGTGAATTCTACTTATTTTTAAAGCAGTTTCTACTTTTTCCTTATCTAGATGATTTAGCTTGTGCAAACCGGCAAGATTTACTTTTTTTTCATGAAAAGGCCAATGACAGCGCCTTTTATATACATTTTGCTGGAAAGATTCTTTATTTCATTTAAAACAGACGATATTATATCCTCCTGACCGTTACTAATATCGCAAGACCTTGATGAAAAAAAATATATCACAAGAAATGTCATTTCAACAGAACACAATTCCACCTAGGAGCCATTCCGGACTCGTTCCCTAATCTACTTCTCTACCTCTCGCCTAATCAAAGAAGTCACCTCGTGCTCATCCCGGGCGTGACCTTAATACCGGCTTAGCAGGTGTCTTATTCGGGACGTCGGATCGCGGTGCTTGGCACCTCGGTCATCCGCGTATGCTCGGCTCTGCCGCCTAAGGCGCGCGTGATGGATTGATGCGCCTAGTGGCCGTGACAGCGCGCGGTCAATATGTGGGTTAACGTCGCGGCCCGAACGAATGAAAGTTTTTTCGCCATCGTCTTTACGGAAGGATGCGCCAGAGATAAAAGTGTCTCAGAGGACGACAGCTCAATTTCGCGAAGTTTACCTTTGTGAGGGCGCTGTCCTTTTGATTGCTAGAGCAATGTACAAAGAGTAATAAGAGAACTGCACGTTAACTTCACTTTGGCTAGTTTGTACTTTTGTCGTGAATTCTTGTCTTTGCAGAATAATATTTAATCAAAAGAAGTTTAATATCATCTTTTACGTTATTCCGCATGATACTTTAAAGTGAATTTTTTATTCCAAGGGATTTAATTTTGAAAGGGATAAGTATCCGCGGATTAACTCTTCTTTTGAAAAATTATCTGACCTTAAGCACACGTAACCGTACATGAGCTTTTAAAATTTTCACGACTTTTCCAGGAGAAATTCAGATGTATACTCGACCCGGAGAGGTAGGATAAAAGAGTTTCTAGAGATGTGAAATGGAGTAACAAGAGTAACAGTAGGAGAAGTATAAGGATGAGTCAGACGGAAGAAGCGAAGTAGCCGTCAAAATTTTCTTTTGACTTTTCCTTATTTTTATTTCGACTTTTTTTACTTCGCTACTTTTTTCTACTTAACTGTATTATCTCCGTATTTAAAAAATTACCTTGCGAAGAAATTATTTTTATTTAAAAATCTTAATAACTATACCATTACTCAATAAAAATCTAGTATGATCGAGATTACAGATCGAAAAATACCATTTCTTTATCAACATATCCAACTTTGCTGATTTTTTCCTTCAATACTTTACTCGAGACTTTAAACTGCAGAGAAACCCCTTTCCAATTCTAATTACTTGTAAACCTAGACGAACGTATTACACAATTAAAAAGTGCATGTAACAAATACCACCAATATCTGTTCCACCGCGGGACCACGTAGCACAAAACTGCCATGAACTGCGAGACAATGGCAGAACCAAAGCGACCGCGGCGCGCCGTAAGCCCTGTGTAATACAAATCCCGATCTTTGATAATACTATAGGCAATAACGGCGTAACATCGCAAAACTTTCGCCCCCATGCACCCACATATAGACGCAGACACAGTGGCAACGCAAACAGCGCTCAGCACTCCGGATCCCCAAGTCCGCGTTCAAAAATGCAGCTCTCTCTCTCTCTCGACGGGCCCGCAGGACAAAGACGCCCGCGGCATTCATGCCGGCTTCCTTGGTCAAATTCGCGGCGCGCAGGACCGCAGGGAGGAAGCCATTATTTCCGCGGCTCCGAATTTAACAGTAAACTCGAGCGACGGCTAGCTGCTTCTGCCGCGCGTGCATGCATACAGGGACAATGGCGATCCGGCGACGCGTGTACACACCCACACAACACCGAGAGCTGCGCGCGTGCATGTATAATGCCACTGGTGCGCATCTATACATGCGCGGTGGCAATATCGCGGGGGACGCTGGCGCTGGGCCAGGACACTTTGGAATTGCTGGATACTTCGGCGAATATAGGCCTGACTTCCTCGCGTATACCCCCGCGGAGAAGGAAAGTGTGTGTTATACTCTCTCGCGTGCCCGTACACAGTACTCGCGCTCTTTCTCCGGTTGCAGACGTGCGTGCGTGCGCGCGCGCGAATATTTATCTGCATTGTTTCATCGAAAATACATAGGTGCATTACGGGTAAGTATCGAGGCGTGCCCCTTATCGCGCTTTTTGATATCGCGGGGCCTGCCGCGGTAGAGAGGAAGGAAAGGTGAGGGAGAGGGAGAATAATAACGCGACGTGACGCGTGTGTGTACGACTGCTACTACCCCCGCGAGAGGTAGCCTGTGCTTTATGAAACGACGTTTTTACGAAGCAGCGAGCTTTTATTTCTTGCTTTCGAGATCGCGTTTTTATAGAATAATCGTATAGGGAAATGCGCGGTTTTATGCATAATGTTAGTGCGATTTTCAGGTTCATAAATTTTCCGCGGACAAAATTGTGGATACGGAATAATAAAGTGTATTAATCAGGGGGTTCTCTAAAAGGAAAGTATTGTTTTCCCTTCAAAGATTTAGATATTTTTCATGCAAATCGTTTCTTCAAACTAAGGTGATTAATTGCCTCGATTGAATGACTGTAAAATTTATGCAGCACTTAAGCGCAGTCTAAAAAGTTTTGGATCGATTATGATAAATTTTATTTTAAAAATATATTTTCATTAATGGATTTTGATATGATTATATCTTGCAGACATAAATTTATTTAATCATAAAAGGACATCGCATGTCACTTTAGTATTTTATTATTTATTATATGTACTGAAGTATAAATTAACGAGATTGAGTTTTCTTAATTCTTTATTACTATCAATTTGAAGTCTTGCCAAATTTATGATAACTTTTAATAATGATATGTTATATACTAAATATCAAATGAGGTGCTTTTCACGTAATTATACTTTAATGCGCATTTCGTCATAAAATTCTTAATTAATTAATAGCTGTTATAAATAGTAAAGTGATTCGTTAACGTGATTGTACGAATAATTTAAAACTTTCCCCCCTTTGAATGCAGAAAAAAAATATCAAAAATACACGATGTTATATTCAATGTTTCACAAATCTGTCACATTTCCTGAATGTAACGCCGAATGAATTATTGACAAGCGAACGGGGGTGGACGAGAGAATGCGCGAGCGTCGTGCGTGCGGGTTTGTGTAATTTTCGCGGAAAATTTTCACTGGCAAATCAAATTTTTACACAATCAAATAAAAGTTTCGGCCGCTTTTTCAGCGTTCCCATGCGTCGAAGCCACCGCCGCCACGAGCATTTTCAATAATTCACGCGGGGGCATAATTGACTTTGAAGCGTCGCGTAATTTTTAACGCGCGAGCGTCGCATGACATTCGAGCGGGCGCGCGCATACACGGCAGCGAATTCACTGGGAGATATAACCTCGGCGAGTGAGGGAGACAGAGCGAGAGGGAGGCAGAGCATTGCACTCCGCGCATTGCAATAGCAGCGTGAGACGAACTCGTGAATTTTGCGGACTCATCGTTTATTTACGTCGACGTCAGTATCGCGCTATTTCCAAACGTAGTAATTTTCGACCCCCTCCCCCTCACTCCGGCAGAATCAATAGTCACAGTCTCGGCGCAGCATTGTTGTCGCTTAGACGCGAGTTTATAATCCTTCGATCCAGATTTAGATGTAGAAATTAATGTATGCTTTCTGGTATATTTCTGTTTTAATCCGATTATTATTGTAGTTACCACGTAATAGTTACAAAACTTGCAGAATATTGGATAAATTAAATAATGATTTAATTTCTAATATTTCCGTTCAAATATATTCAAATACCTTTAGCAACAAACAAATTACTTTAGTCGTTAATATTGGGTAATTAATTTAATTTCATCAAATGAAAGATATATATAACAAATAATACAATGGATATCACACCTATTAGAATACGTCTTTCAAAAATGATATACAAACATCCTTCAGAAATAAAAAAAAGTTTCATCGTACTGTTATATTAACGGTCAATAAAAGGTTTAAAATAGCTTTTTTTCATCGTGTTACAAGCACAAAAACTTATTGTTCAGATACACACTTGTAGACCCACTTCTTTGTTCTTTATCTAGGTTACTTCTTGTCCATGGTACTTTTTCATCTGAGAGACTTTCTCAATTAGGATGTTGTTGGAAAGAACTCGAAGTTAAGATGCTCTTTCGATAAACCGCGACATAAACTTGGCAGAAACTAAGTCTCCACACCACCCCTAACAGGTTTTTTCTTTTTTTATTTAGAAACTAGGGTTCACCTTCTAACTCTTATTTACTTTTATAAGTTTCAAGATATACTTATATTGAATATAGGAGTTAAATGAATATCTAATTTAATAATGTTCTTTTATATTTTATATATAACTATTGTTTGCCAACTTTGAAAAAACTATAGCTATCCTAAATATTTCTGCTTACGTTTTTAAAAGTAAATTAAAATATCGAAATTAACATTTGGAGAGCTAAACGGAACCTGCCATGCTCCAAGTCAACTAAACATGTAAACAATCCAGCGGACACAGGGCCTGCTAGCTGTCGCAGCAGATACACACATTCCGGCAAAGTATGCAGACGCTGCGCGCGCGCGCCAGAGGGCAGCTCACCTCTTGGAAGATTAAATCAGATGCTCTCGCGTAGCCTCAATTACAGAACAAAACATTCCTCGACTGGCCTCCGCCTCGTTACTTCCGTCCCTCCTCCCCCATGACGCCGGTGCCAAAAAGAAGCCGTCGACGCAGCAGGAGCAGCAGCAGCATTTAGGGGTTAACATAATGACTCGGAGACGGCGCGAGGGCGCGTTCCAAGGCACAATTCACGGGACTTTCGAAGGAATTCGCGGGCCGATATTAACGCTGACCCGGCTCTCTCTCTCTCTCTCTCTCTCAGCACTTTCGCCAACTTGGCGACGGAGAGAGTAAGAGAGAGCGAGCGAGCTGTGTGTGTCTGCGAAAGTCTGAATACCCGCGCATTCCTGCTACAATTGCGCACCGCGAATATATCCGGCGGCCGCCGATGCCGGAATGTGCCACCCCCAAACTGTCCGCGTCGCGATTACTTATTCCTAATTGTTCCTGCGGATATATGCGCGAGTTCTTCTTCCCATTATATTAGCGGAGAGGAGGGCTTTCGAAATCGCGAGTGTTTGCTTATAGGAGACAGAGGGCGAGGGAGGTGGAGAGGGAAGAACGCGCAGCCACCGTTATAGAGTTGGCGCGTGCTGCAGGGTCGTGTAGAATAGGGGCGTGCAGCTCTCCATCGTACCTAAGAGCTGAAATTGTTTTACCGCGTGCGGATTAACTTTCCGAGTGACGTGCTGACTAGCGAAACTGTGATGGTTTAAACATTTGAGATTACAAAAAGCGCGAGATTAGTCATTTTTTCATGGCAAAATATTATGAACTTTTAATTTTATCATAAGCTCCCATGTGGGAGAAATGAAATAGGTTTTTAAGGGATTAATTTTTTTTTCGTATGCTTCATTTCTACTAAAACTTATAGAAGCTGTGGATTAAAACTCTCTGCTCGGTGCGAAACTTTTTTTTTTCTTCTAAATATTATGAATTAAAACTTCTGAGTTATCATTTTTATGGTGAAATAATAATTGTAGTTTCAACAAAATAAAATATTAAAATTTAATGTAAAGCCAGCAATAAATTTTTTTATGTCCATATTATTGTAATTTTTAGCCTTAAATATTCTGACAACCATGCGCTCTATAAAAGCCTCGAGTTTAACCTACTTAAATTTCACTGCCGAAAAGTATGCGAAAATGTGCAATTTAAAGAAAATTTCAGCTACTTTGCCAACGATAAAGCTGAAGAAGCACATTCGTATTCCGAAAATGTAGACGGTGAGTATACAAATATACGCTCTTTGAATATACGTCTGACCGAACCCAGCTATTTTCTACTTCAGTATCGATTGACCTACTTCCAACGTAAATACATAAATTTTTATGACTGTTCGGGTATCTTAAAGTATTAAGAGGGATCAAATGATTGGATTTTCTTACTTTTATCGATGCATAGTTTTGTTTTAAAAATGTAAGACCTATTAACGATCATAGTTTATGAAAAAAGAAAATTTTATTGTAATTCATGTTATATTTTTACAAATTCATTGAGTTATTATTTTTTGCTCGAAATATTCTATGTGTGAATTTTTTAATTATTTAAACATTTATATAAACTATACTCGAAGAAAAATAAATAAAAGAGTATGTCATTTTACAAGTTAATTGAACTTAAAACGACAGATAATTTAACTTTTTATAAAACAAGTTATTAGAACTGCAAAAAAGAAGATTCTTTTCTCCATGTATTTTAAGGATACAGTTTGATAAAAAAAATATTTCTTTTCTTTCAAGAACTTTTTTGAAAAAGGTAATAAGTAGATTCCTTTTTTTTCAATATCATTTTCCAATAAGTTACTTCAACTGCTCTGAAACGATTGTATAAAAGTACAGTATCTTGTTTTCATTTACAGTTTATTATAATAAAAAAAAACTCCATATAAATTTACGATTGGAAATACTTTGTGAATTTTGTTGCAGATATACACCCAGCAATATTAAATTTACAATAATAACATTATTTCATATTACACCAAAAAATAAAAATGATCTTCGTGTTTTGTACGTCGGAATATAAAAAGTAAAAAAAAACGGAAACCATTTTCCTGCTCAGTTTTACAACAGCCTTGTACAAGGTAATTCCATTTCCATCAAACTCTTAAAAAGGGCCGAATTAATGATGAAATTTACGTGTTTACCGTGGAAACCCTAAAAACTTTGCGAAACAGCACATTATTGGCTTTAATACGAACGCCGATAAAACAGGAAAGCGTCAGTATCCGCGCGAGCGCGCGCATCCCGCGTTGATACGTCGTTCGCGCGGGTGCAGCGTGTGCGCGCCGTTTTTATTACCCGGCGTCGAACGGATTTGCAATTTTAACGAGGTCCCGCGCGTATATGAAGGAGCCTTTCGTCGTGCCAGCGCGAGCGCGCGGGCGCGATACAAGCCCCCTATTAAAATACTGCAGAGGTGTGCATCTATAGGTGAGTATGTACACTCGTATATATATACGTGTATATATGCACAACCAGGCGAGGGGCGCGGGGAGAGGGAGGAGGGCTCGGAGAATTGGACACAATGCTACAGCGAGCGTTGAGTAGCTGGCACAGCGCGCGCAGTCGCGCATCGCGAATCGCTAATGGAATACTCTGGTCGCGCGGGGGCCGCATTGTCGAAATCAGACCGTGAAAGCCCGTTAATTCGCTCGCCATTATACGAATAATCCTTCTAATGATTTCGTTCTTCCATCAAAGTGGTACGCGCGTGAAAGTGAGAGAGAGAGAAAGAGAACGAGTATAGCAAGCAAGCAAGCGCCGGGCTTCCAATTTCAGCCGAGCGGGATCTCGGCGGCTTCAGTTAATGTAGCTAATTTTTTATTTTCTTCCGGATTGCAGATGGAATCGATAGCGGCGACGCCGGCAGTTGATCGCATTAAGGGGCGTTTCCGCGAGAGACTTGCCCGGAAAGAGAGGCTGACTGAAACGTAATTTACTTTTAGATTGCCTGTTTCGTGCGAAAGTCTTTTTTCTCCTGCCCTTAATACATTTAGCATTAGATTTTTTAAATCTGTTAATCTCTAAGCGGACGGTCCACTCTAAAAGAATTAACTGAGCTATTTTAAGCTAAAAAATAATTGCTCCCTTTTCGAGCTTCTTCGTTAAATTTTTAGCTGAAATGCTTGATAATTTTAGAATAGACGTTTTCATTTAACGAAAATAATTGCCAGTAACTGACAAGGGGAGCACCAGGGATGCGGATCCTGGATTTGGCTAAAACTGTAGGAGGTACTTCTTTATGACAAATAAAAATACACGTGTCTCGGCCTTTCGTTCCGAGACCCAAGCTATTTTATGTCTAAAATGAACAATTTTTGATAAAAATGTGGTCTCTTTCTTTG
>UXGD01007281.1:0-11181 GCA_900474315.1 Torymus auratus | reverse complement strand
TAAATTTTATTAATTTTTACAGTTTATGACTTAATTTATTCTATTTTTTTCAATATTGGCCAAATTAGATGACATGTTAGGTAATTTGGACAAAACGCACATTTTTCAACTTTTGCACCCTACAAATCCAATATCACATTTGGGGCGTTCCCAATTGTTTTCTGTGTAGTATATTTAGTATACTTTAAAGTCTTTTTTACAATTTTGTCCTAACGCATTTACAGAAGGAGAAAGAAAATATTCCGCTTAAGGTGGCCGAATTACCCCAAGTTACTTTATATCACTTTTTAAAAAAAATTCAAATATTAACTGCATAAGAAACGACTTTTTTTACTTGGTTATGTATGTGTGTATGTTACTTTAGTAACAACTACTAAAGTATCATCCCAAATGATCAGTATGCGCAAATTGACCCATTATGACCGCAAAACGTGTACCTTTTTCCCAACTTACCATTTCGAGTGCTGAGCGGAAGACCTATCTCGTCGTGAGGATGAAGAACGAAGTACTTATCTTCGCTCGAGGATGAAGAACGACTTATTTCACCATACCTATACTGTACTCAGCCGTCGATTTACCATGAAGAAAAATAATGTTTTAAAGTCGTTTAGGTCTCTTAAAAGTAAACGAAATACAGAAAAACTTTTAATTCACAGTAAAAAGAAAATTTTCGGAATATAAATGACGAACTTATTAATTTAGCTTTATTGTATGAGAATTGCATTAAATGTTAAATATATCACTTTAACAATTTTACTATAACTTTCTAAAATATTAAATTAAGTTATTACAATGGCTTTTGTACCTCAAAATTTAAAATTCAGCATGTGCTTATAAAAAATCTAGCTATTTTTAAAGAACTTATACGCTCAAGAAGTCATTTTTTGAAGTTGTATAACTTTTAAACTACCTATGCGTGGCATACAAGCACGTGTAACAAATCAAATGATTGTATGTTTAATAAAGAATGAAATTTGATAGCAAGATTGAGAAAAAACCTCACGTTAAAGGGTATATACCAGCTAATGTACTATGCTATTCTTAGTGGATAAAAAACTTCGTTACAGTTGTTATAGAGCAAATAGGTACTGTAAAAAATGTCGCCAATGGCGGGAATGAAATAAGTCAGTCTAGCACATTTTCTTTAGCACATTATCTATTTACATTGCTCAAAGTATATATTTCTTATTAAAAAAGATCTACAAAGTTGCAATAACATAAAAAGTAAAAGTTCTAGAGATATACCCATATATTTTCTTAAAGGTAGTAAAATACATTGATTTTTTGAAACTGCCAAAGCGCCTTCAATATTTATTTTATCAAAATACTGTTTTTCAATAAATTGAATAATATCAACTTTATTTACAATAATTCCAGTGTTTCGTAGAAACAAAAATTTTCATCGATGCGCGACAGTTTGAAGTTTAATTACTTCATTTTCATAGATGTTGAGAATATTTTCTTCTTTTATAGATCGAATTTTCATTATTTTTCTAATATAGCAAGAAAGAAGACAAGCAATACACGAAGATATAACAGAATCGCTACATGATGAGTGCTTCTAATTTATATAGCAAATATTATGCCAACGATATGAACAACAAAAATGTGTCTAATGGGGTACAAAATAGAAATAAATCAAATGACTGTGTTTTTAATAAAAAAAAAAAAAAAAAAATCTGATAGGATTAAAAAATTGGGAAAGGAAAAAAATTTGAACATGACTAAAAACTATTAAAAATTTTTTTAAAAATAATTTAATTTTAATATTTTAATATTTTTTAAAGTTATTTAAAAATGTTGCCATCACTGCCCTATACCAGTACATGGTCAATACCTCGTACTGATGTACTCAATAACAAATAAAAAAAAAACTCGGATGTCGATAAGGTAGAAAATTTGGCCGGTATCGCACAGTACTTGAATTTAAACTTTATCAGCCTTCGAATTCAGAACGATCTAATTTCTAATTTCATAGCTATTCATTCAAACTTAACAATGAGCAATGATAAAATGGAAAAAATGAACTAAAAATAAATAAGAAAAGCTTCTTTGACCGTATTGGCTAACAAAGAATTGCATTATTGTTGGTGTTTTTGGTTTTCCGCACCCACGCGTAATCATATCGCATGCGCAAAGGGAAAAGCTGTCGAATCGCCAAGGTCTTTATTCTTCTTCTGCACACGCGAGTGCTGACGACTTGATGAATCACTGACGCAACACGCGCGCGAACTTTGTGCATATCTCCGATCTCCTCTACAAAGCTCTGGGGGCGAGGGCGAGCTGTGTCGTGTCGTCGTGTGGCGGTCTCGTCGCTCACATGTGTCGGTCGTCGTCGCGTTGCGAACATATTTTTATAGATATTGCACGTATTTATTAATTTATTAGCTCGAAGATGCAGGCCACGTCGAATCCGAACAATCCCAATGCTCTGAAATTGATCATCGCAGCTGAGATAGGTGAAAAGGAGCTCGCCATCGACTTCAAGAGCGAGCCGAAACGTGAGCCTCCTAACCTTAATTCGCCCGATTGTTTTCTGCTCTTTTCCAACATTTGTTGGATGAAAGGCTTATTTTGAGTGTAATTTTGAAGTTTGAGAGAAAACAGTCGGGTGTTAGTTCATTAGTAGTATTATATGCAATAGATGTCAATTGTTTTAAATTATTGGCAATGTTTTTTGTGGTTGTTGTCTATTTTTCTCTTGGCCGAAAATAGAATACATACTTTTTCCTTTCAGAGAGTTCATTGAATCGTCTGCCTGTATTGAAAGTAGAGTCTGTTGGACTTGAACTCTTCAGCATCAGTGCAGCAGTTCAGTACATTGCACCAGTGAGCGTAGAAAATGTTATTGTCGCTAACAGGTGGCTGGAGTGGGATGCTTCCCAATTACAAGTAAATACAACTTATATTAAAAAATTTATACTTTAAAATTGAATTTACTTTATTATTATAATAGCATATTTACAATGAACTCATTAATTATAACTACACAATTATGCTATCAAAATTACAAATACTTTGTAGTATCAGTGAATTGTAATTTAAAATAAATATAATAAAATAATATCAAATATAAATAATGTATAAAAGAATATAATAGAAAATCTATAATAGAAAAAATGTAATATAAATATTAAAAAGATACCTTTAATTAATAGCCTGCAATAGTCTCTTATGGTGGATCAGGAAAATTGGATATATCTCATAAGCCTCGGATATGGTCGCTTCTAAAAGAATTAAATACAGCACTAAAAGATAAACAGTACTTAATTAAGGTATAGTGTTATGCTTAAAAATTATTAACTGTGTCTTCAACGTTAATGAACATATACTGATTTTACTATTAATATATTGTAGGATAAGAATGACATAACAATTGTTGATACATCTATTTGGGTAACATTGTGGTCGACAATATCTGTTACTGAAATAGGCGAAGTCATTTCTAAAGAATTTGCCAATGTTGATAATTGGCTAAAACACATTCAAAGTTTACCTGTCATCCAAAAATCAATAAAAAAAGTAAAATTGGAAAGAGGTGTTCAAGCTATAATGTCAATCAATGCTGCATCCTGGTTCCCTCTCAATTCATACACTGGTGCTGGAAAAGCTCAAAGTATATCTACAGGAGAAAATGTAAATATCAAAATCTGTAGAAATAATTTTAATTTTAAACATTAGATTTTTAAAGTAAATTTATTATTTTATTGATTATTTTAAAAACATTGTAGTCAAGTCCTACTGAAGATAAAGAAATCAAGGCAATTACACAGGAGGAAATTGATGCAGTTAAAAACAGTTGGACTTCTGTTGCTTACTCTTCAGTTAAAGAATCACCTTACCCTGTGTATGTAAAGTGAAAATATGTTTATTTGTATTAGTAATAATTTCAAACTTAATAATTTTATACATATATTGTTACATAGATTACCCAAAAAAGGAGAAAGAAATATTCTTGTAACTTCAGCTCTTCCATATGTAAATAATGTACCTCATTTAGGAAACATAATTGGTTGTGTACTTTCAGCAGATATCTTTGCAAGGTTTGTTTTTACCTATTCACTTAATATAATAATATTAATAAATTGGTCATCATGTCAAATTTGGTTGCAGATATTGTCGACAGAGGAATTATAATACACTTTATATAAGGTAAATAGATTTTTATATTGGCTTAAAGTTGTATTGGCCGTAAGGTCCCTGCCAAAAGTTATTTACATTAAAACTGCGATAAATAATTAAGTAAAGCAATCGATCAATTTTTAGTTCTCGTGATCAATGTATTATTGCTATTGGACTATAATAAGCTTAAAAAATTAAAAATCAAAGCAAAATTGTGAATTGGACACTATTCTTTTTAAATCGTCAAAATCCATCAAAATGCACTAATTTCAGCGTAATAACGATTTTTAAAAAGAATAGTGCCAAGTTAACAATTTTGCTTTGATTTTTTATTTTTAAAGCTTATAATATTCCAATTCCATTAACACATTGATCGCGAAAACTAAAAATTGATCAATTGTTTTACATAATTATTTAACTCAGTTTTAACGTGAAAAACTAATATTTGGCAGGGACCTTACAGCCAATACTACCTTAACAACTTGTTATTAAAAATAATTTTAATGTGTATAATGAAATTTTACTCTTACAGTGGAACTGATGAATATGGTACTGCAACTGAAGCAAAAGCACTTGAAGAAAAAATGACTCCTCAGCAAATTTGCGACAAATTTTTTGATATCCATAATGATATTTATAGGTGGTTTAGTATTGGTTTTGACTATTTTGGTCGTACAACGACACCAGAGCAAACTGAGTAAGAAAATAAATTTGTCTATACACTTAAATTAATAGTTTAGATTCATCAAAAGATTAAATATTTTAGGATTGTCCAAGCAATGTTCCTAAGAATAAAAGATCAAGGATATATTTTGAATAATACTGTTGATCAACTTCTTTGTGAACATTGTGATAGATTCTTAGCTGATAGATTTGTTGAAGGAACATGTCCTCGGTGTAAATACGAAGATGCCCGAGGTGATCAGTGTGACGGTTGTGGACATCTCGTTAATGCTACAGAATTAATTAATCCAAGATGTAAAGTGTGTAGTACAAAACCAACAATCAAAGCTTCTACTCAGTTCTTTTTGGACTTACCAAAGGTATGTGTTAGTTTTTTAAATAAAAGATCTTAAGTTAATTCATTCTATATTTAATTTTTTAATATTAATTGCATTACAGATTCAGAACACGTTAAAAGAGTGGGTAACGAAAGAAGAAAATGGTTGGTCATCAGTTGCACGAGTAGTAACTAAGCCTTGGCTAAGAGATGG
The DNA here is from genome assembly GCA_900474315.1 of Torymus auratus. Classification (NCBI taxonomy): domain Eukaryota; kingdom Metazoa; phylum Arthropoda; class Insecta; order Hymenoptera; family Torymidae; genus Torymus; species Torymus auratus. The sequence goes on along the minus strand of UXGD01007281.1, from coordinate 5,845 downwards.
ATTAAAACCACGTTGTATTACAAGAGATTTGAAGTGGGGAATTCCAGTACCATTAGATGGTTATCGAGATAAAGTATTCTATGTTTGGTTTGATGCTCCTCTTGGTTATCTCAGTATTACAAAAAAATATACAAAGGATTATGAGAAGTGGTGGAAACCTAATGGTGTTGATATAAGTCTATATCAGTTTATGGCTAAGGATAATGTTCCCTTCCATGCTATTATGTTCCCGGCAACTCTTTTAGCAGCTAATCAAGGTCACACACTTGTTAAACATATTATGGCCACTGGTAAATAATTTTTGTAAGTTTGTAACAAAAATAAAAAAAGGATTGTTTTTCTGAAACAGCATTAATTTTTCAGAATATCTTAATTATGAAGATACAAAGTTCTCAAAGTCAAGAGGAATCGGCGTCTTTGGAACAGATGCTCGAGAAACTGGCATACCTGCCGATGTTTGGCGATTCTACTTGGCATATATCAGACCTGAATCTATGGATTCAAACTTCAATTGGGTTGATTTAGCTACCAAAAATAATAGTGAGCTTCTAAATAATTTTGGAAATTTTGTTAACAGGTATTGGATATATTTTTTATAATAGCAAAGTTATATTAGTTTTTTAACTCCAATAATTTTTCAGAGCTCTTATGTTTGCTGAGAAAAATTTTAATTGCAAAATTCCACAAATGGAATTGTTAGAAGATGATTTGCAAGTTCTTGCACAGGTGCAACGTGAATTAACAAGTTATATTACATTTTTGGAACAAGCAAAACTGAGGGATGGGTTGAAACACGTTCTAGCTATTTCCAAACATGGAAATCAGTATATGCAGTTTCAACAACCTTGGGTTAAAATTAAAGGAAATGAAGAAGAAAAGTAAGTTTGATTATTTTTACCAATGCATTGGTATAAGAACTATAATTTACAACTTTTTCAAAATCCATTAACAGGTTCAGAGACGAGTCAAAAACGACTTGTGAATTTCTTTCCGCTGGTACGACTTGAATCATACTTGACTCGTGTCGTACTGAACCTGTTAATAGATTTTTGCGATATTTCTCACTTTATGGCTTTGCGCTGTTTTAAAAGTTAATAAAATCATCTTATACCATGACTTTCTTATTCTATAATATATAATACTAGCATCAATTATAATATTCAACAGGATCCGAAACTGAAAAGTTTTAATTAATTTTTCATGTATAATTTGAAAATATAAAAATTTTAACGTTTTTTTAATAGGACCTGAGGGTAGAAAAATCTTGTACATTCTCAGTGATGAACCTGTTAATGCAATATTTCAAGAAATATTATTATACAAATATTTTTCGTATAGACTTGAAGTATTTTTATGAAATTGAGAACTTTTTATTATTTGATAGGAAAAAGGGAGCTACAGTTATTGGTGTATGCTGCAATCTTGCATGTTTATTATCTGCATTATTAGCTCCATTCATGCCAAACACAGCTCGAGAGTTGCGTACTCAACTAGGTTTACCTAAACAAAACTATGGCTATATTCCTGAAGTAGTTTCAATTATGCTACCAGCTGGCCATAGTATTGGCAAACCTTCACCACTCTTCACAAAAATAGAAGATAAGCAAGTGGAAGAGCTGAGAAAGAAATATGCTGGAAGACAAGAACCCACTCCACCTCGAGAAACTCCTCAAGCTCCTGCCGATTTAGCATCTCTGGAAGCAGCAATTGCAAAACAAGTATGTTCCATATTTTAAAAATCAATGAATTCACTTTTATTCATAAGAATAAAAAGCATTTTTTAAATAAATATTTTTATAATTCTAAATTTATTAAGTCTAAAAATAGTACATTACGATATATGTGATCTAAGTCGCACTTTTTTGCACGGCGTGAAGTTAGGGCCCGAGCGCAGCGCGGGACCTAATTACGCCGTGCAGAGTGCTCCTTAGGTCATAAGTATCGTATAATATTTTATAGCACTGTGTGACCTAAGTGCGGACTGAGGGCTAATAATTTTATGGGTATTGAACATCATTTTATGATAGTAGAAAACATTTCTTATATAGCTGATTCTATGTAAAAGTGCACATTCTGTCGTGTAACGTCCATGGATATTTTATAATCTTTTTATGTAAAATCTTCAATTTTTTCGAAAAATACATTTTTTTTTATACGATGAAACATAAATTATTTTAGAATATCAGTGAAATTAATGATTGCGACGTCCATTATTATTCAATAAAAGATGAGTATTTACAACCACGAAGATGTAAAAATGTCCACTTTTACAGAGAACCACGTATATCTGCATCCCTGCTGATAAATAAAAAGAACGCTTCATTAGATAAAAAAAAACGGTTTCTTTAAAAAAGAAAAGTTCATTTTCAATATAATTGTTCCTATTTTAGGGCCTACTAGTCAGGGAATTAAAAGCAAAACAAGACAAAAGTATTTGGCAACCACAAGTACAAATTCTTTTAGATTTAAAGAAAAAATTAACAAATCTTCAAAGTAAAAGTAATCAGTCAGCACCAGCTCAACAAAATGGCGATGTTTCTGAAAATGTTGTCGACTTAGAAGCAGCAGTATTAAAACAGGTACATTTTAAATAATAAAAAAAACAATATCTAATATATTTGACTCCTATCTTTTTTTATTAACACGCAAAATGTATTTTTATTAGGGCAATTTGGTACGAGACCTCAAGGCGAAAGGCGATAAAAGTGTGTGGCAACCACAAGTGGATATTCTTTTGCAATTAAAGCAAAAACTGACCGCATTAACTGGTGCGAAACCTGCCTCTACACCTGGTGATAAAAAATCTAAAAAGAAAAAATGAAATTAATAAAGCTCAAATGAAGTGGTGGGATAAAGGAAAATATTGCGAAAGAGATAATCGAATGCGTTCCTAGAACAAAAACGCTGAAATCGATATTTTTAATTCAATACTTTACTATAAAGTTTGACTTCTATTTTTATGAGTAAAAGATCCTCATATGCAATAAAAGAAAATATAGCAACTTAAATTTTATTGATAAAGTGAAAAATTTGGATTGCTACTATTACAGTAATAATAAATTTCCAGTAGATTAACAGCTTTTTTATTATATGGTAATGGTATTAAATTTATAGCAATGACTTTTGATATTTTTTTGAATATGTACTTTTCACGAATGAATGACTGATTAGGTTATTTATATTTTGTAGACGACATTAGGAGGTTCGATAGCTCTCAGCTCGTGGGGCGTGGGAGATGGTTTCCTCGCATTGCTACCTCACTCACCGCGCTCTCCCTCTCGCAGCCAACGAACTCGATCGTGTGTTCACATTTTGTCGGAATCGGTGCCGTCTATCGCGTTCAGATTGCATATAAACATTCTGTATATTTGCTATATTGCCAGTAGTTTTTTGGTTCGTTGTAACCTTTTTTAAAGAATCGCATCTTAAGTGTTTTGTGCTTTACTAAGGAACTTCTATAAAAACCCGTGTATAAGAGTTGAACTTTGAAGTTGAATCATGACCGAATTGACAAATGATCTAAAATGTCGCACACTTATAGAAAATCAGTCGAAGAACATAGTAAATTTTTGGAATGCTGTAACCATTTTCATTTCGATATCGAACCTCCTTAAATATATTGCCACTTTCTATTTAATAGTGATGTATACAGTAATAAAATGAAAGCTAACAGTTGCTTGATATTAAAGAAGAAATACTTTATTTTATAAATTATATTTTTGATTATTAATCATGTGTAGAAATTTTTATCGATTTCAGTTTAAAACCATCTTTCACATTCTAAGTTATTATCATTCTTTAAATAATTAATACTTATTTAAATTTTTATAAACTTTTATGAATAAATAAATACAAATCATTTATTAAATGTACTCTTTTTAATATACCTGTGATATCAATAAAAAAAATCAATATATTATTCACACAAAGTGTAATTATTAAATGATAAATACCTATATATGTCTACTATGTTTCCTTGGTTGAAAATAACTTTTAAACGCGCAAGAATATGCTTATATAAAACATTCTTTGTGTTTCTAACAATAATTTCTTCGTATTATATTTTAATTATGAGATTATTGTGTTATTATTTTTTGTGTTCAATGCACTTAATCCGTTTGATGAATTTATATGTCTCATATCCACTTAATTTATTAATAAGTTTAGGAAGAATGATAAAAGAAATAAGGTGTCGGAAAATAATAATTATTAAAACTTACCCAACAGAACGTAATAGAAAAAAATACTTCGTCATTATATTTTATATAAATAAAAAAACCAATACATAAGAGTTTTAAAAACCAATATTATATTAAAATACCGTAGAAATTTCACTTTGCGCCGTCGAGGGCGTCGATATAGGTATAGGTAGGTAGAGGGGAGAGAGGCGGTACGACGACTCGCGACCTTGGCGCCTCCACCTTACATCGGCTTTGGCCGCGCCTCCTCAGCAATATGGAGTTCCAACGTGCACGCCCCAATATCGAGCGTCTTCTGCTATATAGGTAATCAACTCTGCGCTCGTGCGGTATAGAACGAGCGCCCGCTGTAGCTACAATTCTATACTTACCACTGTTTTTACTTACAGCTATATACAACAACCAGCAGGCTCCAATGTTTGTTAATATGTATTAGATAATTATGTTTATATCTAATATTATTACTTATTCATATAAGATATATAGAAAATGGGATATTAAAAATTCTAAACAATTTAGGTAATATAAAGAAGTTGAATCAAATTTATTTAATATGTATCTTTGATACATGAACATATAACAGTACAAAATTATAAACATCGTGCACAATGCACAAATCATAAAAGCGAAGTACTATGTACGGTATCAATAGCTTATAATAAAAAATTATTATATTATAGTAATGAAGCTATACTGCTCGCTAGTGCCTATAGTAAATTCAACTTTCAAAAGCGTGGAAACTCTCATCCTTAGTCCCGGGTTGTTTGTCAAACTCTTGAAGGATTTTGAGAGCGCCTTCGAAAGAAGTAGATCTTAAAATTTTATATGAGAAAAAGAAAAACAGGTTTAATTGAAATAATTCTTGAAAAAATAAATTATTCGAATGAAATTCTGTGTTTTGCTCTCAGCACTAGATCTTTCCTTGACGAAATAATCTAATAAAAAATGTTTTAAAAATAGACAAAATTATATTTGTATTTAAATCATGGTTTATTATTTTCATCAGAATCATCAGATCAAATATAATTCTGAGAATTATCTTACCATATATTTCTCATCAATATTCTAATGTTTTCAAAGAAATTAGGTTTTTAATGGCAGCTGCTTCATATGATTCCCCAAATTCTGCGTTAAAATGACATATTGTAGCCGGAATAAATGCATGTATAAGGACATGTGTAGGCAGAAAATGGTGTAAAGGATTCCGAACAACCATCCCAGAACGGATAGCGAAGATCAGGAAGCCCAGGAATCGACCTAGGAGGCTCGCGAAGAAAGTTAGCGGTTCCTAGTAGCCATTGCCTTGGGTTCAGTTCAATTGGACTGTACACACTAATATCCTCGAATTTTTCTGTTCCGTTTATTCCTACGCGCTGTAGCGTCGCCAAGTTAGGAGCAGACGGAATGAAGAATGAGCGTTCTGTTGCAACAGCGCAAAATGGCATACCTTTACCGTTGTCAAGGTTTGGACATGGGCTGATCCAATCCACATACCTTTCGATCATATTAAAAAACGTGATTACTGTGCATATGTCACGTCTTAGCTGGCTGTAATTGTCAGGCATGATGTCATCGGGATTTTCAAGGATACAATCAGCTGAGAATCTCGCTCCGGGGATGCTGTTCTCCTGGACGAATCGCTTGCG